>JAODAL010006156.1:0-136313 GCA_025379985.1 Phyllomedusa bahiana
TTTAATGTTTTTACTGCTTTAACAATAAAAAACACTTTTATTTGAAAAGGGAAACATGTTTTTGCATCGCTATGGTCTGAGAGCCATAACTTTTTTATTTTTCTGTTTATGGAGCTGTATAGGGACTTTTTTTTTGCGGGATGAGTTGACATTTTTATTGGTATAATTTTTGGGGGACAAGACTTTATGATCGCTTTTAAATCCATTTTTTGGAAGGCAGGGTAAAGAAAATACTGCAATCCTAGCAGTGTTTTTTATTTTTGTTTTTAATAGCGTTCACCATGCAGTATCCTTGACAAGTTAGTTTTACTCTGTGGGTTGAGACGATTAAGGTGATACCCAATTTATATAGTTTTTTTTTATGTGGAAGCACAATTTTTTTTTTTTAAAAGGGTTTTTATTGTGTAGAACAATATATATGCATCACTATCTTCTAGTAACCATAACTTTTTAATTTTTCCGTATACAGAGCTGTGTAAGGTCTTTTTTTTTGAGGGATGAACTGATGTTTTAATTGGCATTACTTTGATGTTGATATGAGTTTTTGATGACTTTTTACTACATTTTATGTGCTGCGGAATGAACAAAAATCGCAATTCTGTGACTGTTTTTGGGTTTTTTTTTTACAGTGTTCACCGTACGGGTTAATTAACGTGATTTATAGGGTGGGTCGTTACGCACGCGGTGATACCAAATTATTTATTTTTTGATCTTTTTTGGGGCGATTGGCGTTAGTAAAGGGGAAAAGGTCGGTGTACATGTTTTTATTTTATTTTTTGTGTTTGTATTTTACTTTTTTACACTTATTTCACTTTTCCCCAGAGGGGAATTGTATGAACGATCGTCATATCGTTCATACAACTGTCAGTCTGCCCACAATGAAGGGGAGGCAGGAAACATCATCAACAACAGAAGAGGCAGAGGCAAGAGACTTTACAAACAGAATACTCCCAGACAGATGACCGGCAGGGCCGTCTCTTCCATTGGGCCAGGTAGGCCCTTGCCCGGGGGCCCTCGAGCACAGGGGGGCCCCTGAGGGCCCGGGGGGCTGCCTGCCCGGCCCAATGGATTCTCTCACCGCCGCAGGCCAGACGGACACAGTTATTTCCGCCCTGCCTGCGCAGCTGCGCTGAGCTTAGTTACTTGCCCGGACTCCCGGGCTGCGCAGGCAGGGCGGTGCGAGCTGCGGCAGTCAGAGCGGGGCTTTACAGTTCACAGCGCAGGCAGGGCGGCGCCGCCTTTCTTCACTGCGGCGCCGCCCTGCCTGCTCTTTGAACAGTAAGCGCAGGCGCGGCAATTGCTTAGAGCAGGGGCCCTGCGCGGCGGCCCCTGCTATCGTTGTTATGCCGCGCTGGCAGTTTGCTATTCACAGCCCAGGCAGGGCGGCGCCGCCTTCCTTCACTGCGGCACCCGCCCTGCCTGCGCTGTGAACTGTAAAGCACAGGCGTGGCACCAGAGGCAGCAAGTACTCCCGGCGGCCGACGGGCGGTCAGTCTTCTCCATCCCCCGCCGGGCCGCTGGGAAATGTAGTTTTAGTACGGGCCGCGCGCAGCCGCGGCCGCACACTGGACTAGTCGCACCCTCAGAATTAAATTTAAAAAAAAAAAAAAAGGTCCCGCCTCCAAGCCCCTTCATTACAACAGCCGGGCACCAGCGTCCAGCCACCATTTCAGAGGTAGCAGCATACGGGCACCAGGCTAGCCACAGCACGAAGTATGGCCCGAGTTGGGGGGACAGTGACTTGATGTCACTGTCCCCCACCTATATGACCATGTCATTGTCTTGTCTCCCACTCGTTTGGCCAAATGCGTGGGGAACAGTGACATGGCCATATGGGTGGGGGACAGTGACATGGTTATCATGTAACATCTGCTTGTTATCAGCCATCCATCCTGACCCATGTCACTGTCCCCCAGAGTCTCTCTTATCATATAGTAATGGCCGGGCCACATAGCAGTTACTATATGATAAGAGAGACTCTGGGGGACATTAACACGGGTCAGGATGGCTGGCTGACCACAAGCAGAGGTTACATGACTTAATGTGTGTCCATCCTGTGCCGCCAGGCCAGTCCACGCAGCAGCTCCTAAGTTATATAAAATGCTGCGTGGACTGGCCTGGGGGCACAGGATGGCTGTCAATGACCCTTATAGCCCCTCCATCATGTGGTCAGCCATCCTGTGTCCCCAGACCTGGCTACGCAGCATTTTATATAACTTAGGAGCTGCTGCGTGGACTGGCCTGGGGGCACAGGATGGCTGTCCATGACCCTTATAGCCCCTCCATCATGTGGTCAGCCATCCTGTGTCCCCAGACCTGGCTACGCAGCATTTTATATAACTTAGGAGCTGCTGCGTGGTCTGGTTTGGGGGCCCAGTGCACAGCTCTTCCCAGGGGCCCATAATGCTGTTAAGACGGCCCTGATGACCGGTCGTGTTCGTCCAGTAACGAGGGGCAATCCATAGGACTAGATGCTCAAGTGAACCTTGTGGTGAATATCTCCTCTGTAACTTTGTCTGACATTGATGTAAAATTGTTGAATAGGGGTTTATCTTTTAGCCCTGTTGCAAATTTCGATTGGTTTCAATTTGAAATCGACTTACAGAATTTCTTCAGGCGTTTACACCTTAAGTCATTCTTCAATGACCATAGGAGTGGGAATAATGAGATGTGTAATGACAATGGTTCTAGGCATACTGTTCATTTGAGTGATCTTGGGTTGAGGAATAAGAGTTCTTTTTCTCCTCCCCATTCTAACCACATTGTCGAGACATATATTGAGTTGACTACTAGATATATGAGAGATCTGCAAGATAAAAGTATCAGATATAGACACAATTTGTCATTTGAAGAGAGTCAGGCCCTTAAGAGTTTGATGAGCAACCGTTCACTCGTTATTAAATCCGCAGACAAGGGGGAGCGGTCGTGGTGATGGACAGGGACCAGTATGAGAGTGAAATTTTTCGCCAATTGAGCGATGGCAATGTATATTCTATTTTGGCAAGAGACCCTAAGTTTGACATTATGAAGGAAATTAATGTAGTTATTGACAGGGCAATTTGTGAAAGAATCATCGATGAAAAAGTGGGGAATTTTTTGAAGATTTCCTCGCCAGTGACTCCTGTTCTATATACCCTCCCAAAGATACACAAGGATCTAGGTAATCCCCCTGGGAGACCAATTGTGTTGGGTAGGGGTTCCTTTTTTTAGCAATATAGCGATATTTCTCGATAGGGTCCTTCGGTCCTATGCCATGTCCGCTCTCTCCTATGTCAGGGATACATCTGATTTTTTGTTAAAGTTACGAGGAGTTGTGTTGCCAGATAAATTCTTCCTTGTTTCGTTCGACGTTGTTTCATTATATACGTCGATCGGACATATACAGGGATTGGAGGCTGTCGGTATGGTGCTCGCCGGCACGGGATGCGATCCGAAATATGCACAGTTTGTCCTGACTCTGTTGGAGATTGTCCTCAGAAGGAACTATTTCCTTTTTGGGGACAAATTTTATCTCCAATTAAGAGGCACAGCCATGGGGTCCAATGTGGCCCCCACCTATGCCAACATCTTTATGGGGCGTGGAGGACAAAATTTGTGTATAAATCCAACTTTTGGATCGATCCTGTGCTGGGGGTGCTATATTGATGACATTTTCTTAATTTGGACAGGCTCTATGGAAGATCTTGATGAATTTCACAATCATCTTAATGATTGTATTGTGGGTCTAAAATTTACTAAGAGCGTATCTGAGGAGTCGTTACAATTTCTAGATATTCTAGTTTATGTACAGGATGGCCATTTGGAAACAGATTTATTTGTTAAAACTACCGATCGAAATAATCTGTTGGATTATAAAAGTTTTCACCCGAAGCATATGTTAGACACACTACCATGGAGTCAGCTGTTGAGAATAAGGAGAATAGTGTCTGATGAGGTTAGACTTGATGCTAAGGTCCAGGAGATGTGTAATAAATTTGTTCAGCGGGGTTACCCCAAAACGTTGCTTAAACGACATTGTTCACGTCTGAGGTATGTTCAAAGGGAGGACACATTGGTTTGTAAACAGAAGGTGAAGGTGGATAGGATCCCCTTTGTAACAACACATAGTCACTTGGGTGGTGAGATAACGAAGTGCCTCAGGAAAGAATGGGATATTTTGCGCAAAGGACTTCCTGATGTCCCTGAATTTTCTTTACCCCCCATGATGGCTTATCGGAGATCTAGGAACTTGCGAGATAGATTAGTTCATGCAGACTGCTCAGACGACAGAGGTAAAAAACAAACGTATTTATTACCCCCTAAGATGGGCAATTTCCCATGTTTGAATTGTTCTTGTTGTGGGAATCTCCTACGTGGTGATTCATTTTCACATCCCCATACAGGAAAAAAGATACGGATTAAAGGGAGATACACATGTAGTTCGACATATGTGATTTATATGATCATATGTTCGTGCAGCTTGGTATACGTGGGGGAAACCACGATGGAAGCCAGAGAACGTATTAATAAACACAAAAGTACGATTAGACGCCAGATGATTGATCTACCGGTAGCTAAACACTTCGTAGAAATGGGACATTCTGTCTCAGTTGAAATTTAGGATTATTGACCAGGTAGCACCTCTGCGTAGGGGTGGTGATCGGGAGAAACTTCTAAGGAGGAAGGAGTTAGAATGGATATATAATTTAAAGACACTACAACCATTGGGATTGAACATCGAGTTTAATATAGGTATGTTATAGGATATTATCTGGAGTTTTTGGTATATATTGTGTGCTTTTTGGTTTTAGCTGGTTTTATATATTAATAAAAATGTCTTTTTATTCTTTTCTAGTGTGGACAACCGAGCGGGATCATCGGTCTCTCTGTATATTTTCTTTATAGTTTTTTGCTCGTTCTGTGTTGCCTTGATGCCCCTGATATATTTAAATTAAGATTGTTGTTTCGGTGAAAATTTACAAAGTGTGGTGTCACTGTCTTTTTGAAGTGATTAGCCGCCTTTTTTTTGGACATTTTTGTCCATATCTTTGCCCTTAATTATTCCTATAAATGTATATTCTCGGAAGGTATTGGCAACAGACACGCGCAGTTCGTCTCGTGTATTTGTTCCGGTCTAAGTAGATTGTACAGACATGCGCAGAGGATCGGTGAAGACGCCAAGAATCAGAGCACGGATGATCCCGCTCGTGTGAGATGTGAGATAAAGCAAAATCTACAATGGAATGGATCACAAATAAACATATCCAGGTGTTAGAATGGCCAAGTCACAGTCCAGACTTGAATCCAATCGAGAATCTGTGGAAAGAGCTGAAAACTGTTGTTCACAAATGCTCTCCATCCAACCTCACTGTGCTCCAGCTGTTTTCCAAGGAAGAATGGGCAAGAATTTCAGTCTCTCGATGTGCAAAACTGATAGAGACATACTCCAAGCGACTTGAAGCTGTAATTGCAGCAAAAGGTGGCGCTACAAAGTATTAACTTAAGGGGGCCGAATAATTTTATACACCCCACTTTTCAGTTTTTTATTTTTTACAAAAGTTTAAAATATCCAATACATGTTGTTCTACTTCACAATTGTGTCGCAGT
The DNA here is from genome assembly GCA_025379985.1 of Phyllomedusa bahiana. Classification (NCBI taxonomy): domain Eukaryota; kingdom Metazoa; phylum Chordata; class Amphibia; order Anura; family Hylidae; genus Phyllomedusa; species Phyllomedusa bahiana. The sequence continues at coordinate 5,587 of JAODAL010006156.1, forward strand.
TGTTGTTGATTCTTCACAAAAAAATTAAAATTTATCTTTATGTTTGAAGCTTGAAATGTGGCAAAAGGTTGAAAAGTTAAAGGAGGACGAATACTTTCGCAAGGCACTGTAAATAAACATAAAAATAAGTTGAAGAACCCTTTCAGTGGAAAGATTTGTTGTGTGGAGTTCTTTTTTTTTTTGGGGGGGGCGGGGGGTTTTTCTACGTTTTAAAGACTATTTCAGACCAATACATTTATAGAATAGTTTAACTTGATGGTGATATCATTGCTTTCTGTGCTGTCTGTTCATAGATCACAGCAACAAGTGCGTTTGAAAAGCACTAAAAAAAACTGAAATAACTTTCTGTGCCCTGATATGTTTTTGCATTTTCTGTCAAGTTCATCTTGACAGAAAGATGAGACACAAAAGCTTAAAGATGACGGTCACATCAGATAGCACTATTGACTGAACATTTCTGGAATAAAATATTAACAAGAATATGATAAAATTTAACCATGTAGAATCCATTTCAGGTCCCTATTTTCTTTATTGAACATGATGGAAATCAAACAACTGGTGGAGACATGCTTGGCCAGTCCAGCACCTTTACTCTCATTTTCTTTAGTAATGCAGTGGTGGTCTTGGAGGTGTGTTTTGGGTCATTATCCTGTTGGAATACTGCGCTGTGGCCCAGTTTCTGAAGGGAGGGGATCAAGCTCATCTTAACTAAATCACAGTACATGTTGGCATTCATGGTTCCCTCAATAAACTTTAGCTTCCCACAGCTGGAAACACTCAGACAGCCCCAAACCATAACACTCCCACCGCCATGCTTGACTGTAGGCAAGACACACATGTCTTTGTACTCCTTACCTGGTAGCCGCCCCACACATTTCACACCATCTGAACAAAATAAGTTTGTCATAGTCTTATCAGACCACAACACATGGTTCCAGTAATTCATTTCCTTAGTCTGCTTGTCTTCAGCAAACTGTTTGCAGGTTTTCTTCCTTCTGGAATGACAGTCATGCAAATCAATTTGATGTATTGTGCGATGTATGCTCTGAGCACTGACAGGGTGATCTTTCACCCCTTTAACTTCTGCAGCAATGCTGGCAGTACTCATATTTATTTTTTAAAAAGACAATCTGTGGATATAACACTGAACATGTGCACCGAACTTCTTTGTTCGACCATGGCGAGGCTTGTACTGAGTGTAACCACTGTATGGTCTTGCCCACCATGCTGGAGCTCAGTTTCATGGTATTAGCAATCTATAGCCTAGGCCATCTTTATGTTAGGTGCCATGTTGAACTTCCAGTAACCAGCATAAGAGAATGTGATAGTAATAACACCAAATTTAACACACCTTCTCCACATTTACACTTGAGACCTTGTAACCCTAGCAATTGTGAACAATTTGTCCATTTTCACTTTTGTTGCCAACGGTTTAGACATTGATGGCTGTGTGTTGAGTTATTTTGAGGGCAAACCCAATATATACTGTTACATAAGCTATACACTGACTACTTCACATTGTATCAGTGTCATATCTTCAGTGGTGTCCCATGAAATTATATAATACAATATTTACAAAAACTTGAGGGGTATAGTCACTGTTGTAATATACTGTATAATTCTTCTCTCTAAACAGGTTGACAGCACTCTCCAAAAGCAACTTGTAAGTTGCTCACACTTTCTGTTATTGACATTTACTAGTGACTGTAGTTGTGGAACACATCAGCATCACCAAACATTTTCTTTCCATTGTCCCAGCTGAGCACTGATAATGCAGGTGTTAGGGATGGTCAGGGACGCACACAAGACACGGACAAGTGGGGCCCTGACACTGATCCCAGCCTCTGTCCCTGCCTTTTGGGGAACCCGACTCCTTAACAGGCCGGCCCCAACCAGAAGACTCAAGGCTACACTGAGCAGAGTGCACAGACAGAGACAAACAAACAAAGAACACAAAAGCCGTAGTCGGACGGTCCGAGTCAGTAACAGGGCAGGCAACGCGGTACAAAATCGTGAGGCAAAGGGAGAAACCAGAAACAAAGCAGAGATCAGTAGCACAGAGAAACGACAATAGGACAGGCTAACTATAAAGGCAAGCAGTATAGCAGGCATTGAGAAGAGGAAGCAGTGGCTATATATAGGAAAAGGGTGGAAGTAGAGGAGCTAGGATAGGTGGAAGAACCTGTCAATCCAGAGAGCTGATTAACCCCTAAGAGTGCAGGAGGATTTTTGGCCAAGGCGTCGACCAGAAATCAATCAAGATACAAGGCTACAGGGAAGTGTTCACACAAAGGAGGCAAGGTCGCAGTTATGATCGCCGCGGCCGTGGCCGGCGACCAGGGCCAAATGGCACGGACGTGACAGTACCCCCCCCTTCTATGAGGGGCCACGGGACCCTCCTTAGATCCCCCTGGCTTGAATGGGTTGGCTCGGTGAAATTTTGTCACCAGTCCGGGGGCATGCAAGTCCCTAGACACCACCCACACCCATTCCTCCGAACCGTACCCCTTGCAGTGCACCAGGTATTGGAGGGCATTCTGAACCCTGCAAGAGTCGATAATACGCTCTATTTCATATTCTAATTCCCCTTGTATGATCACAGGATGAGGAGGAGGGCGACCGACCACAGCAGGAATGTACTTTTTTAGGAGAGATTTGTGGAATACCGGATGGATACGGAGTGACCTTGGAAGGCGGAGTCTGAAAGATACCGGGTTAATAATTTCAGTGATAATGAACGGACCGACAAACCGGGGAGCGAACTTAGTAGATGGCACCCGAAGACGGAGATTTTTAGTCGAGAGCCACACCTTGTCGCCGACTACATATTCAGGTCCGGGTCGGCGTTTTTTATTAGCGTAATTGATTTGCTGAGCTTGGGCTTTTTCTAGAGTCTCACGACTCCTAGCCCAGACTGTGCACAGTCGCTTAACGGCGGATTTGACACTGGGGAATTTAGATTCGCAACCTGTAGCGGCGGAGTATCTTGGGTGAAACCCGTAATTACAGTAAAAGGGGGAGAGTTTGGTCGAGGAATTCTCATGATTGTTAAGGGCGAACTCCGCCATGGGCAAAAATTCATTCCACCTCTCCTGGCATTCCGAAACGTAGCATCTGAGGTATTGTTCTAGCGACTGGTTAAGTCTCTCAGTTTGCCCATTAGTCTCAGGATGGAAGGCAGGTGAGAAGAACAGAGAGATGCCCAATTTACCACAGAATGCTCTCCAGAACCTCGACACAAACTGTACCCCTCTGTCAGATACAATATTGGAGGGAATACCATGGAGTCTAAGTATATGACGGACAAATAAATCAGCGAGGAGTTTGGCTGAAGGCAATTTCTTCAAAGCAATGAGATGTCACATTTTAGAGAATCGGTCCACCACCAGCCAAATAACTGACCTACCCTTGGAGGGGGGAAGATCGGTGATGAAATCCATTGAGATGTGAGACCAGGGCCTATCGGGCAACGGGAGGGGGTGCAATAATCCCTCGGGGAGGCGTCGGGGTACCTTTGCCCTGGCACAGGTGTCACAAGCAGTAACAAATTCTTTCACATCACGCTGCAATGAAGGCCACCAATAGGTACGGGATAGAAGGTATCCGGTGCCTGTGATGCCAGGATGCCCAGACAGAGCTGAGGAGTGAACCTCCTCCAGAATTTTCAAACGAAGGTGACATGGAACAAAAAGTTTACCGGGGGGAAGTCCGGGTGGGACCGAGCCTTGAGAGTTCGCAATAGCAGAAACTAAGTCTGTAGTAAGGGTAGCCACGACTACTCCCGAAGCAAGGATATTTCCCGGTTTCTCCTCTGAGAGGTCACTCATACCAAATCTTCGAGACAAGGCATCGGCCTTAACATTCTTAGACCCTGGACGGTAGGTTACTACTAAGTTGAACCTAGTAAATAACAAGGCCCATCGCGCTTGACGAGGGTTCAATCGCTTAGCATTGTCAAGATATAAAAGATTTTTATGATCAGTAAGAACAGTTACTCTATGTCTAGCCCCCTCCAGAAGGTGTCTCCACTCTTCGAAAGCCCATTTAATGGCTAGCAATTCCCTGTTACCAATATCATAGTTAATCTCAGCGGTAGAGAATTTTCTGGAGAAGAAGGCGATAGGTCTGAGGTTGGTATAAGGTTCAGTCCCCTGAGACAGGACGGCCCCTACACTTGTTTCGGATGCATCTACCTCCACAACAAAGAGTTGTTCTGGGTCCGGGTGGACCAAAACAGGTGCAGACGAAAAAAAAAATTTCAGAGTAACAAATGCTTGCTCGGCTTCTGTTGACCAGGAGGTGGGTTCACTCCCTTTCTTAGTAAGGTCAGTAAGGGGTTTGACAATCAGGGAAAAATTCTTAATAAATTTGCGATAATTGTTAGTAAACCCTAGAAAACGTTGGATCTCTTTTAAGGTGGTAGGCCGTACCCACTCAGTGATGGCAGAAAACTTTTGTGAATCCATACTTATAGAACTGGGATTCAGTATGTACCCCAGGAACCCTATCTCCTGGACTCCAAACAAACATTTAGACAATTTGGTGCATAGTTGATTCCGACGTAACCTGGAGAGGACCTCCCTGACATGATCTCGATGGGTATCGTAATTCAGGGAAAATATGAGGATGTCATCTAGGTACACAATTACGAAACAACCTAGAAGGTCCCTGAAAATGTCATTAACAAATCGTTGGAAGACGGCAGGTGCATTACAAAGACCGAAGGCATGACTAAGTATTCGAAATGCCCCTCAGGGGTATTAAAGGCCGTCTTCCATTCGTCCCCTTCTCTGATTCGAATCAGGTGGTACGCCCCCCGAAGGTCGACTTTGGAAAACCATAGTCATGCAGTCTGCGTGGACAAACAGAAGCAGTAGAATGGGTTGTCCTGAAAAGCTCTCAATGTGCTGTGGTAGTATTGGTACATCTGGTTGCTGTAACGGCAGAGACATCAAAGAGTCAGCCACACCAGCCCACAGAACTGTTAAGCTGAAGGACTAATTGTGTAAAATATAGCATGTCCCGGGTTATAATAGTCACTACAAAGTGTCAAACTGTATCTGGATACAAGATCAGCAAGAGTTCTGTAAAGACCTTCAATTTAGTGTACATATTAGAGACATTGTGCACAATCCTAAAATAAAAATGTACACTGCCAAACGTCTGCTGTAGTGAAACTAAACTTTCCAGCACTGGATTTTGGAATAGTTCATATTCCACAATCCAGTTTTGTTGCAGTTATGTTCTGTGACTTAAAGAACACCATTCAGAATCTTTACATACAATTTCACAATGCAACACTGGAATCTTCAGATTACAGGGGGCAAAGTCGTGGCATATCTGTAGCCTTATGCATATGGTAATCATTAACTAGAACAAGGCCAAGCAGTTATCTATCAAATAGTCTGTAGGAAAGATCATCTGCAATGTGCCAGACTAAATAGCAAATTAAAGGGGTTGTCCCATCTGGCTGTTTTAACTCTTCACAGCCTTCTTCAGGCTTCCACTTTCTGTACAGGCTTACTGTTGGTCTACAGGGAACATTACTGATAGAGCGGTTATGAAAAACAATGACACTGTCCAAGCAGGATATTGGGCTAGAAATTTAAGCTAGCATTTGTCATAAGAGGAAACTTCTAGTGCGAGAGAAAAACATATCTGTTGCCAAGACACATTGTTAGCTGCTGAAACTCTTATCTTTGACGTAAATACAAATAAATAATATTAGAGACTGAGAAGCTCCATCCTGTTGATAAGACACAGCAAGTGAGGTCAGCATTCCGCCCACTGCTAGAACAGAGAAAGATGGTTGGAAACCTAGGGAAGCTTGTATAAGCAAATAGAAGATATGAACTACTCTAATTCTGAAATGAGGAAAAATTGGGACAGCAATAAATTTGGTTAAAATCCTTATTTACCTTTGGGTACATGTTTAAAGCTAATCAATTTGATGAGAATACCCTGTAAACACATACTTACTGAGAAAACAAACAGTGGTATAGGCAGGATGTAACAGGAGAGCCATATCTGTACATAATGTATACTCATATATACATTTTTGTATAACAGTGTACAAGGGTTTACATCCCATAATAGTCAAGTACCCTAGGCGGATTACAAGTACAAGTAACAATAAAAAAAGTTTTAAAAATAAAGTGCTACATCTATGAATTTGCATACGACATTTTTCTTTTTAACTTTGTGCCGATACACCAGTTCTAAATAAATATAGAAGGGTGTATAATACAATAGTATGAATGTATTATGCGCCAAACATTTTGGTGCATAGAGTATAATGCGTCAAACTTTGTATGACAGTTTTGCATCAAACTTTGGTGCATTCTAGATGCATTAAAGTGTGTTGTGCCATATATAGAACAGTGTGCCAGCAGTTTTTCCCGCAGTAAATGCCAAAAAAAGACTGAATATTGAAGGTTCAAAACACCCCCCTTATATTAAAATATAGTGAACATTGTTGAATAAAAGAATTGCAGTTTTTTGATAATTTCGCATCCCCAACAAATGTATATAAAAAGTGATCAAAAAGTCCCAAAATGGTACCAATAAAACTAAACTTCATTATGCAAAAAAACAAGCTGACACTCAGGTCCGTAGATTGGAAAACAACAAAGTTACGGGTCACAGAATATGGTGCTACTGTGCAGATTTAAAAAATAGAAAAGGTTATAAAGTTCTAAAACTTAACAAAAATTCTACCAATTTGGTAACACCAGAATTGCATTGAATTACAAAATACAGATAGTATGTCATTTATACCAAACAGTGAACTCCTTAAAAACAAAATCCCTGCAAAATTGCTGCTCCTTTTTTTCACTTTCCATTCCGTAAATAATTTTTTTCTGTGGTATAGTCAATGATGCCATTAAAAAGTACATCTAAGTCCTGCAAAAACAAGTCCTCATAGGTTTTGTGCAGATAGAAGAATAAAAATTTCTGCTTCTTGGAAGACTGCGAGTTAAAAAACAAATGCAATGATAAAAAATTGCGGCATTATGAGGGAATAAAATCCTATTGACACTGTATATGGTTTGTGACATACCAGCAGGCCAAATTTTTTTTATTTTTTGGCAGATCTTCGAGTCTACCTTCTACTGAACGTTTTTTTATAGTACAGATAAAAGAGAAGCATTAAATCCTTATATTCTTGGCTTGTACTGATGATATGACAAGGAATATGCTCATTGCTTCCAAGTCTTCCATATAAAGCAATGACTTATTCCTTGTTCAAAAAGGCCACCATTTGCAGCCGAGATCATAACTGAAAATCGTTGTTCTCTTGCACAACAGATAATGATCTCAATGAAAACAAATTCAGTGCTTCTGCATACAGAACTTTTTGTTAATATCAGAGTTCCATTAAATTCACATAATTTTACCCCCTATTTATATTTTTTTTCCACAGTAAACAAAATGAGTTTTTAATATTTGTTGTTTATGAAAATATTTATTTTTTATCAAAGCAGTTTGTGTTTTACTGGTAAAAGTATTTAAGGGTTTTCTGATTTAGAAAACATATTCCTAAATACAGTAAGGCAATGGTGAGACAATCGAGAGATCTCCTATTTAGGACCCTATTCTATGAGCACCAAAAACATCTACAAAAAGCATCTGTCGCTGTGGAGGACCAGGCACACCCATATATTACACCAATAGTCTTTGAATTCAATAGGAGCTATGCAATGCTACATTTTTACTGTGGTACTACAGTCGGGATACTGTTGCATTATATGTGTTATAAAGATAAACTGTCCAAAAGTATAGTGTTGTACTATACTTATTATAAAGATAAAGGGCCTCATGTATGAAAACTGTCTCAGTGTAAGACTTTCTTTGTTGCCCATAGCAACCACTCAGAACGCCCCTTTCATTTCATATAGTGCTCTGAAAAATTCAAATGGGAGCTCTGGCTGGTTGCTATGGCAACAAAGTAAGTCTTAGACATAGAAAGTGTTCATACATGTCCCCCAAAATGTCCCTACCTTTAGGGGTGTATCAGTGGTGGTATAGAGAGAAAGGGTCTCAACGTATAGGGTTGTATCATACATGTATAAAGATAAACTGTCCCGACATCTAGGGTTGTAACAAACGTTATAGAGATAACATTTAGGATCCTCATCTATCAGTACCGATAATATCTAAAAAGAGCATCTGTCACTGTGGAGAACCAGGCACATCCATGTTTTTCACTGATCACTTTTTATTTCAGTAGGAGCTATGAAATGCTACATTTTATTCTGTAGTAGCACTTGGAGGAAATGGAACAGATCATAGTCCCAGCAATGGAAATTTCTATCCTCGGTTTATTCTTGGGAATTGTTCTAACAAAAAGTTATTGCAATTATCTTTGTTGTCCATGTGTGAATGTGGATTTGAAGACTTTATATAGGGAAATTACAAGCACTGGCACTTACAAAGAGATAAATGTTTCAAAAATTTTCTTAAGAAGTTTGAGAAAATTTTTATCATGTATTTCTTGGGTCATCTTCATCAACTTTTAGTAAAATGTATCATATGTATTGTAAAGAAAAACTGTCCCAACATATAGGGTTGTATCATACATGTCATAAAGATAAACTATCCCAAGGTCTAGAATTCTATCATAAATATTATAAAGATAATCTGTGTCAATGTTTAGAGTTGTATCATGCGCGCCATGAAAATAAACTGTCCTAACATCAGAGAGAGAAAGCCAAGTACAGAGCTCTGATATATATCAGTTTCTCTCATGGACTTTGGTGTGCGCAGCAGTGCGTATGTTTGACCACTGCTCCATTCAAAGCCTTCCTGTTTATAATTAGTGATGAGCGATTGTGTCAACAATCGTTATTGAGTCGATAGTCGATATCGGCAATTATCATGTTGATAGTGGATAATCACCTTTGACCATTAAAGTCTATGGGAGAGGAACAGCAGCTTCATGCTTACATCCAAACAGGTGAGGAGAAGCTGGAATTAACATCCACAACAGTAAACTGGATACGTGCTAAATCTTAGGCAAGACAATTAGGCTATAAAAGTCACAGAAAAAAATTCATATGCTAAAATAATTCATTATGTTCAATGACTAACCGAAAACATGAGGATGGCGTAGTCACAGCAGGTACAGCAGTAGCAGCTGCAAAGAGGCCCCTTTCACACAAAAGGGGCCCCGGTAGACACCGGTATTGGAAATGGCACAAGGGAACTGGCAGGAGACCCCTATCACTTTTTGCACCAGGGAACAACATCTCATCACCTATGTGGTGGTAGCAAGAACGTCCCAAACGGACGCAAATTTTGCTGAAAAGACCACATTGGATCTGCACTGTCATCATCAGCAGCACAGGTGACTTCCTCGTCCTGACATTCTACATCCTGGAGCTGCGGGCTACAAGCAACAGGCACTGCAAGGCATTGCTGACTGCTAGGGATTTGTGGCGACTGACCAGCTTCCTTCTCCTCCTCTGATGGCATCAGTTATTGTGGGTCAGAGCAGACAAAATCATCCTCTTTGGCCTCTTGATCTTTTGAAATGCCTTCTGACCCCAACCGCATTGCGACATCAAAGAGGTCTTCAGAAAATGGATTATCCACAGTGGTGGGTACACAAATTGACATTTGGCCGGCCTTCGCTTCACGTTGGACGGATGCTGACGATGATGATGATGACATTCGTGGCCATGACTGGGAGGACGAGGAGGTAAAATCGAACGATGCAGGTTGCATTAACCACTGAAAGAACAGACTGGCGACGCTCTTCATTACTGAGATTCACAGGGAACCGACGCAGCAATGACAGGCCTGACAGTCCCGCAACTGACGATGTGCTGACTTGCATGTTGTCCGCAGAAGTGGAAGGAGCACATTCTCTAGCACCTCTAGCTCCATGTCCTACACCATTCTCTGCTCGCTTACCACCTGTAGTTCTCTCCATGTTCAGAAAGATAAAAATTTAAAAGGTATGGAAGAGTTTTTCACAGTCTCTTATTGAGAAACTGTACTGCAAAGACGGCAAATCACAGGTATTCTTAAATCCCTCTAATTTCCAACTAGGATTAGAAACAGAATTGTTTTTTATCAAGTATCTGTGAAATGTGGTCTGGTGGAAGTACCGTAACACCAAATCAACAGTGTTCTTACTTCAGTACCTGAGATATATAGCTGCCCAGTAGGACTAGCAATTAAAAACTGAGATGCACGGAGTGCAATATACAACTATTGAACAGTTATACGGATGAGATATGGTGGTTTTACAATGCTGACAACAGGCACCAGTTACTATAAAATATCTGTAACCCAATTTGTGTACAAGGGGGCTATTGCCAAAAACTGACAAGCATGGAGTGCAATATACAACTATTGAAAAGTTAGATGAACGAGATACGGCAGTTTTACAACGCTGACATGTAGCACCAATTACTATGAAATATCTGTAACCCAATTTGCATACAAGTGCACGATTTGCGCCAAAATGAAGCGCACTGAGTGAAATAGAACTGTTTAAAAGTTATATGGATTAGATATGCCGGTTTTGGCACCATTGACAACAGGCGGCAGTTACTATAAAATATCTGTAACCCAATTTGCGTACAAGGGGGCTATTGGCAAAAAACTAGAACGCATAGACACCAATATAAATGCAAAAACAAAAGGGACAATTTAACCTCAGGTGGGAGGTCTGCTGGCCACAAAGTGTTAAAAAAAAATTGCTATTTCCATGTGAGTTCAGGACAGGAGAGACCAGGCTGCACATCATCCCCCTTCTTTTCCGACCCCTCCATTCCAACCCCCCTCGGCTGCACACAGCACTAGATTTTTTTACAAGTCAGTCTCTAACTAAATCAGAACTTAAATCCTCTAATCTAACTATATCCTAAGCTTCACAACTACAAGGATGGTTTTCTGTATAAAAGAGATTGCCTCTCTGAGCTGTGACAGCAGCTATTGGGACAGGCAGTCAGACGCGTTGCTCTGTAGTGAGATCAGTGAGAAATGAAGCTGAACAGAAAATGGAGTTACATACATAAAGGAGGTCATGTGATTTTTTTCAGCCAATGAGATCCATACACCACCCAATCATGACGTCTTACACCCAGCTCACCCTGCTCTATGCTCTTCACTGATTCGCTGACCGCCAAAATTACAGGAAGCGCTGAAAAAGGCGCTTGTAAAGGTGATAACGATTATCGTTATGATATTCAAGTAAACTAGCGCATCATCGCGAGACACCGATAAACGTAAAAACCGTGTCAATTGCAACTTTGTCGATAGTATCGCTCATCCCTATTTATAATTTTCATAAGTTATGAAAGATCATTTATGTGTCCATTAAACCCCAACAATTGGGCAATACGGAGGCTCCTTTAAAGGAGCGTTGACTGACTTTCATTACTTTGATTTGCACTCATTACGGGCAATTATTAGCTGCTTAAAAAGGATCTTTAGAAGTAAAGAACCTCACCTTTAGTTCAGGATTTTTTATTATGGCTAATAAATACCAATCAAATTTACTGAGTTTTCTGTTTTGTCTGGATATGAGAAATATGTTCTTATATTTTTACTTTTAATGCCCTTGTATGGTAACCACATGATATGTGATCTTTGAAGCAGCACATTTGTGGATGAATAGGCTATTTTTACTTGCCATCTTTTCTAAATTGATTGGTTACTTTAAATAACAAGACTGATATTTTCTCTGGGACAATTTTAACACATGGGACTCTTTGACCCTCTTGAAATGCTGCTGATTGGTTTTGGTAGGTACTTATTTGGGAGCATAGAATGATTATGAAAGGTCACCCGTATAAATACTGTATGCTGTGTAAAACAACTGTTTGTTTGGTAATGGGAAAAACCCCTTTAAATGTGAGCTAGCATTGGACTATTAATATTGTATTCACTGTGCGGTTCAGTTAAAAAATGATTCTTTAGTTACAAGGACCTGTCTCTCGTTCTCTGTTTTCGTAGAAGATGCAAATACTTGTATTTCTCACGAAACAACAATTCTGAGACACCTTTTCATAGACGTCTATTTCATGTCATCCCTCTGTTTCTCCTCCTTAATAAATCAGTGGCTGGGTGTTACTTCTCACTTGATATTAGGGTGTTTCTCTGCATAGTCTGAAATGGTCCAAACAATACTGACAATTAAACTGTATACAGTATGTACAAGGTTTTGGTCAAAAATGTAAAACCTGATTTTTCTCAAGGTAGAAAGATAAAAGGCTCAAAGATTTTTTAACAAAATCTTAAAGGAGTTGTCTCACAACTGGATTTCATCCTACCTTGGTGCTGTCCTAAGAGCTGTAGTTTTGAAATCATGGGCGGGAGCACTGGCTTCCTGGAGTCCTCTCCCCCCTCCCTTCATCTAGGTGACGTCATGCTGCTGCGCTCGCTCCCGATGCTAACAGCATTGGAAGGGAGAACATCTCAGATCACAGAGTTCTCTTGGAAGGGAGAACATCTCAGATCACAGAGTTCTCTTTCCCCTGCTGCTCACCATTCAATAGTATCCACCGTGTACACAGCACATATTTCTCTCCCCATACATCCATACATGACCCGGGCCAGGGGTTCCCAGCACAGGGAATTGAGCAGGGGGGAAGCAATTCAAATAATCTCTGATGTGTTGTATTTGCATGGAGTTATCTCAGTGCTACATCTGTCTGTGTCTGCTTAATTACTAGTCACTGACTGTTGACTATTTCCTGCCTGAATCATTCACTTCAGCAGTGAAGCTGTTAGGTAAACAGGAGAGTGAATGCTAATTAGGCAGACTCAGAGCTGAATGAGACAGGCAGGAAATAGTTAACAGCAGTGAATAATAATTAGGCTGAGACACAGATAAGGCAGCAGGGGAGATGACAGGGGCTGCTAGTATGCCTGCTCTAAATCACTGAGCTGTGCCGCAGGCAGAGCGAGGACAGAGAGAGAAAGGACAGGAGATAGTTAAACTTGCGTGCTCGCTCCCGACGCGACCTGTTGTGATAAGATGCCGGAGATACAGCCTATCAGGGAGAACAAGCAGGTCGGTGACTATAGAGACCTCAGCAGCCTCTGAAGCCACTAAAAACAAGTTATCTAGAAATCAGTAGGAGATATGTTATTGACATATATTGCAAACGTGCTTGTTTTTTGAAGATCTTTAATTTGAATGACAATCTTTGTAGTGAGACAACCCCTTTAAATATTAAGGGCCACATGTATGAACCTGTTTAGGTCTAAAACTCACTTTTTTGCCCATAGGTTACTATGGGCAAAAAAGTGAGTTTCACACCTATGCAGTTTTCATACATGTGGCCCTAAGTGTTTCCAGATTGATTGAAAGAAGCAGCTTTTCCAATTTGGTGCCGTCTTAAAAATGGAGGAGGGAGCACCTTAATCCCTCTTTCTGATATCCTTGTACTCTGATTTTTGTTGCATTTATATCTATTGTTCTATTTTTGTTCCATATGGCTACTTCCTTTGTTGCCCATGTGTATTTTAAATCTTGTGCTGCATCTTGCACTTCTGTGCCAGGGGCAGTTTTATATGGTGGCATAACTAACTCCCACGTATCACCTGGCAACAGAAAATATAGTTTCCTGGCTGCCACTTGCACAAAAAGTGAGTCCTGAGTTTTTCTGTGGGTCCATGTGAAGTCAGAGGCTGTTAGGCTGTCAAAGGTGATATCCAATGGTGCACCAGGATGCTGGGGGAGGGACAGAAAAAGAGTGAGTTTGGGCCAAAGGGCTGAGTGTTGCTCAGACCATACATTGTGCCAGAAAGACAGGGCCGCAGAGCAATAGGCCCATCCATGTTAAATCTTGTGAGACTGTTGCTGGGCTGGATGCACAGGACAAAAGGACTGTATGACCCATTGACTGAATAGAGAGTGCAGTGCGAGTGCCTGCTAAGGAAAAACACAAGATTTACTGAAGAGTTTAATGCTTCCAGTTTAGAAGAATGATTAGACTGGTGGGCAAAGGGGACCAATATAAGAGCACTTTTAATCCTAGTAAGTTATGAGAAGCAAGCTGTGTGCCAGACATTGATTGCTACCTGAAAAGTGCTGAAAGCTACTGTTATTACATTAAAGTTATTGTTTTACTGTTGCTGCAACTTAAATGGATGTTTTCACCACACGTATAATCTTTGTAGACATAGTTAAATTAAGACTATTATCCATTACTTGTTCGTATTTTGCTTCAGTGCTAGAACAGTTCTTACCTGCTCCTTTTTGTTTACAGAAGGTTTCTCAGGTTGCAGACTACTTCTTTCTGCTCTAGCAGCGCTGGTCATTGCTAGGGTCCTAAAACATCTGGAGCATGAGCCATTTTTGTTACTTTTTGTTTAGTAAAACTGGGTTCACACAGCATTTTTCAACTGTGGCATGTATGTTTCTGGAGAAAAAAATGTATGTTCTAGTCACTAATTTTACATGTATTCCACATAGATACTGTCCATCATGTCAGCAGCATCCAATGTAGCAGAGCTGATGATGCCAATTACTGCTGTAGAACTACCCGCAGCCTGAACAGCGAGTGAGAGTTTCAAACTGGCTCTGTGAAAAAGCATGATGAGAACACCCCCTGTATTTTCGCTGAAACGTCATAACTTTTCAGAGTAAAACACTGTCCATTGTTTGGGCAGCATCAAACTGCTGTCAGGTTCCCTTTTTTTCAATAGCAATATTCTAGTAGTATTATTGTTTTTATCACAGTTCAGTTGCTGCCATACATCTTTAGATCTTTTATTATAGGCAACCATGTCAGGTGATCCCTGACCATCAGTCCAGAGCCTTCTCACCTGTGTAGACAGAAAAAGCTCTGACAAGCATGGCTGACTTCTTGAGAACTACAAGATGACTATCCATTACATTTCTCCTGGCAGCGCCCACACCCTTCCGCACCACCCAACTACATCAGCTCTTTAGATTGTATGTCCCTTCAGTGCTGCCTAAGATATCATATCTGCCTTATGTAAGGAAGCAGAGAGCATTATTTGCAGTAGCAGATGTGTCCCTGTAAAGTTATAAAACTCCTGTGACTCGCACTGTTTGTGTCTGCTATTTGCTGTGTGCAGAATCTCCACTGAATGTCTATTAGATGCAGTTTCAGTTTGTCTCCTATGTATAAGAGCCAGGGCTGGGACAAGGTATTCTGGTGCCCTAGGCAAATAAGGCATGTAGCGCCCCCACCAGTCCCCTTCCAATGTAAAATTCAGCCCACTCCATACCTATTTGCACCCTCTTCCTGCCTAGGATTAAGTGGAGCCCTAGGTGGTCACCTACCTTCAGCTACCCATCGTCCCGGCCCTGATAAGAGCTGACGGGGTAACTTATGAGGCTGAAGCTTCATTCCATAGGAATGTAGAGGAGACTCTGCAGAGTTAGGGGACATACATTCTATCAAATCTATATCATCTGAGCAGAGCAAGAGCCATATGATTGGAATCTATTGTCTCTTTCTCTGAAGAAACAAAGGTGAGATGGTAAATGTAGACTGCATTAGGGAAACCCTATTGGAGGGGAAGAAGAAAAGACATATCTAAAGATAATGTCATACATGTCTGGAAAATGTGGACCCCCACCAGTTTCAAGAACCAGGGTCCCCTTCAAACTTGTCCTCATTCTGGCAGCTGCGAAAGGAGTACCTGCGCAGCTATCTCCCTACTTCTCCATTAGCCGCAGTTGTGGCAGAAACAGGGATGGGAAGGTAAGAAGACCTCTGTCCTTGAGTGAGGTTTGGGACCAACATCTATCAGACATCTATGGCAAATTCAGTGGCAATGCTGTAGATGTCCACAATGGGAATACCCCTTTAAGACTGATTACAAATAAGGAGAGGACAAACTAGAATCAGTTTAGGGCCAGTTTCTGCTTTGTACATAATTGTGAGAAAATAAATCATACTTGCACCCTTGGGATATGGGAAACCCATTCATATAAACAATGGGGAGCCTGCTACAATACTTGAAAATAGTGCAGAGCAATTAGCACTCTGAAAAAGAACACATATGAGTTTCCCTCCTGCATCTAGCATACGATAAGCTAATGCAAATGCTGTACCACAGACCTACTTTGTAACTGGGCTGAAAACATATTGTAAACTGTCATCATCTTCTTTTTCGGGCAAACAATTTTTTTACACACAACGATGTGCCCCAGGGCATCAACCAGTATGTACTGTACATAAAATTCTCTCTTTCCTTTCCCTTTCAACATAGCAACTAACAATGTCATTACAGTGTCACCTTTGCTATGCCTCATATTGTTACCTTCTAGTTATAAAGAGCAGCGGCACCATGTAGAATCCTTCAAAGCATCTGGAAAGCTTATAGTTTTTTCCTCTCCTAAGTTTACTTAGCTGTGTTCACTGAAACAAAAAAAAATGCAGTTTATCTTTTCATAAAGTAAATGTAGAGATAACAGTGTTTTCCTTCCTGTGGTGAGATCTGTGGCTGTGTTGCCTCATTCTCTGTAGCAATGAACATTTTCTTTGGATGAGCTAACTTTTTGGCTATGCTCCCTCTCTGTATACCCAATAAGGGGTCTTTTCATTGTTTGGTTATACAGAACGCCAGAATCTTAAAGGAAAAGTATTATCAGAATAGTACTAACGCTGTGCCTGAGTGATACGGCCTAAAAAATAAATCTTGACTTTTTCTATCATACAGATGATTTTCATTGGTATCTTGATTTTCATTAGAAAAAATCACAGAAAAAATTCCTCAGAATCTAATAGTATCTATATGAGTTTGGAAGACAACAGAACCAGACACTGAGAAAATCCTAAACAAATCCAAACTCTAAAATATAACTTTTATATATTACCCATAAATATACGATTTTCTAATTCCAAATCCTATCTAAAATCCAATATATATATATAAACACACTGTCCCTATCTACTTTCCCTATCACTCATCCTCAAGATATACCAATAATCGTCCCGAAAAGGACTGCCTAAAGTCTTGTAGGCTCACCCTATTAAGTCAACTTTGTGTCCTTCAAACACCAGAAATATTAGCATATTGTATACTCCTCTTTACCTCATGTTAATGATATATCAGATCAAATCCAACACAGTTATGCAATATTCCATATAAAATCCATGACAAGTACTTCAAAGGCTCACTATCCACTGATATGAATACCTGCAATTTTTCTTTTAATCATATGGTAATGTCCTAACTATATCTAACTACCTTGTAGGAACATATGATACATTTATCCAGCAATCATTTCAAGATACATCAAACCTAATCCTTGACGTTGCTTTCCTCCACCCTCCATATTATAGGTTTCACAGGATGAACTCCTAGGGGACGTCACACTGACTCAAGATAGTAGTCTCCTTGATAAGCTGATATCTCTATGTCCCTATATCCCGGTCTTAAATAAGTTACCGCAATTTAGCCGCCTCCGGTGTACTCACCACTCGGCGTCGTCAAATACGCTGCTTCTGCGCATGCGCCCTGTCATTGACTGCGTCCAAGACAACCAGCGCCGTAACCAAGTGGCCGCTCAACTCACGTCGATTTCCCCGGCGTCTTGGAGATTACTTACTGCGCGTCGTAGCTTTGGCGGAGAGCGGTACCAAATGACCAACCAGCACCGAACAACCGCGCGTTTTGCGCCGAACACACGCGTCACATATCCACTGCCGTCATGGCCGCCGGCATCAATACTTTGCCAGGATCATCTACGCACGCGTTCTCGAAGGATGTTTAAATATGGAAGATGAAGATACACCACCAGCCGGCAGGTGGAACCCCACTTACAAACCCAGATTACATCCTAAGTGGTTAGATATAGATCCATACATATCACTAATTGCAGGAACAATATACAGGTTATACAACATCTACAATCCAATCTTGGGGGTCCAAACAACTAGACGTTTATTAAGTATTAATCAAACTTTTCTTCCCATTGAGGCCAAATATATTCCCTGGGAAATCCAATAAAGGGATACAAAACAGCCAATAAAACACAAGTATAGACCATTCCTCACAAAAGATTGCAATCAATACAGATGTATTCAAGAATATAAAGTTATCGGGAACAATAATATATACGATCCCTAAGATAATTAATCCTGTGGCTATTCTGCCCCATACAGTTCTATATCCTATATGAGCCTACAGGGATATCAAAGATACAATAGAATATTTTAATGAGCACTAGGAGAATTCAAAATAAAACAGCCAAAATATAGAATTCATTAAGCCTTCTGGCTGTATCGTTTTATTCTAAAGGTCCACTCTGTTTTAACCTTACAAAGTAAATTTTTATCAAGATTTCCCTTTCAATGTCCCATTTTATCTTTTTCCATATACACAGGGAACATCGTGCCTGAGGAGGCTCCCTCCATGCTCCATCCAGATATGCCTGGCAAGAAGGGTGTCACGTCTATGTCCGCACATCCCCTAAGGTGTTCACCAATGCGGTATTTTTTTAGCTGTCTGGTCCGTCCTAACCTAATATATTGTTTTACCACAACTACAATTACAGAGATAAACAACTTCCCTGGGTAACTAGAGAGCAGCAATTCTACAAAATGATCTCGAATCGCATAGGTACCTTACCCAGTCCACCGAACTCTTAAACTTCCTTAGTCTGACAGATATACTGCAAAATATACATCTTCCACATCTAAACATGTCCCAACGGTTTTTACGTTATATGACCATGTACCACGGTGTTGGTATTTGGTGAGCGTAATAATGGCTGTTAATCAGCCAATCCCTCAATACTCGATTACTTCCTCATCTATCTGTCACTTTAGGATTTTTGAGAGACAGTTCAGCTATATCTGTTACATCACAATTGCAATATACCCCAATATCTCCGCAATATCTTCTCATTACATCATTAATTTCGGTTTGTCATACATGTGCCTTTAACCCTAAACCTAAGTTTCCTCATCTCTTGGTCCCCTCCGGGTTCAATAGATGGTTATCCTGACACTCCTAAGTCGGCGTTCTTAATGCAAGGCTTTCCAATACTCGATGAGTATACACCCCTTTTCCAGGACCTATCCATGAGGTCATTTGCTTGTTGGTAAAAAATCTCTTATTCTGGAGCAGTTTCTACTTATACCGTAGTATTGACCTTTTGGGTATACCTCTTTTATTAGCTTTTCAGGTGATATGATCCCACCACGCATGAGGCTATTAGTTATCCGACTCCTGCGATGAGTCACAGGTTTCTGTCTATATAACCCAACATCATACCTTGAGAGATCCTAAGCATCCAGAAAAAATGCATTACCACGGACATATGAAGACTCCATCACAATTTATCAATTTCCAACCAATCTCATTAGTGTTCAATACCTGAATAAATTGCTAGCATTCTCTAAACGACTGCTTCCGGCCCGTCCACAACACGAAAACGTCCATCTATGAAATCAGCCCCCAGTAAAGAATTTTATTGTGAACCCCTTCCATTTCCTCTCCGGAACACGACAGGGGGCCCTCTCATCCACGCAGCCCAGGAACAAATCGGCAGTACGGGGGCACATGGCTTGCCCAATTGGCGGAACCGATTGAGCAAAATCCTGAGCTGGTGTCACAAGCCCTGGGGTTCCGAAGAGGAAATAGTTATGGGTAATAATAAATTCCCAACAGTTCAAGGACCATTTTGTTACAAGTTTTTTTCCCCAAATTTTATTGTTCTCCCCCTCATTATCCAAGGAAATAATTCACACGTCATGGAGCCCCAATGGTGCGTGAATACTGCTATACAGTGCCCTATCCACATCCACTGAGGCAACATACATCCTGTCTCGCGAGTGTTATCCCTCCAACATCTTTACAAGGGAGGATCAGCATAATCTCTCAGATAGGAAAGGAAAGGGCAGTAACAAATGTCCCTGATAACCTTGTACCCCATAAATACCAATCTTTTCTGTGTCAAGGAATCAATACGCCGATCACAATCGGCGGCGACCACTCAGCGGGGAACCAAACCTTTAAGCACCTTGGGTAATGCATAAAACATTGCAACTTGCGTTGTTTTTTCTGTAAAGAAAAATAGAAGACCAGAAAACGGGAAGTAAATAAGCAAGCTTCAATCTTTGGACAGGATCCCTTCATCTACACCATGTATAAATAATAGATTCAAGTTCCCCCAAGAATCTATACCGTGGCGTCACTTTTCAGTGATAGCATATCCTGTTCGATAATCCTCCAATATTCTTTTAACACATAGCGAGTTATACCCCAAATGGTCCATAACCGACAATATTTCCTTCCCCCTAGTCTTAGGGTTGTTAATATTAACTCAGGATCTGAATTCAAGAGAAGTCAAAACGCTTGCGTATCTCATGTTAGGTTAAGATTTTGCCTATTCACAAGATAGTGGTTGTTTGTCTCGATAAAGACTCAAAGTCTTTCATTACCATTTTTCCTAAACAATTCGATTTCTGGTGTCTCTTTTGAGGTGGGAAGGAAACCTGGTGCTTTTTGGTCAATAAAATCATTTTGGTGGCCAACTTCATTACCTTCGAGCCCCCACTTCAAAGTAACAACCAGTCAAGTCTTGTCTTCCTTCGCTTTTAGATCTTCAATAGAGATTCCTAATTCCTCACAAATACACAGGTTATCATTATTCTAAAAAATTTAAACCACTTAATTTTATACGCACAAAAATTTCAAATCCTTTACCCCATTAATTCACTAAACAAGTTGTAGGCACATATAACAAACCCTTCATAGAACACCTTAATTGTTCCTTCCGTGTAAGGAGTTTTCTGAGTTAATTAATTAATTATGGTTCTGCCTCTGCCCTTTCATTATGGTACTTGTGGGCTGTTTCATTGTACTTTTTTCCCTTAGGGGCATGGGTACGGACCCAACCGTTGGTCAATAAAAAGGTTGAAGAGGGATGATGAGGAGGAAGACAATACCATCCCAAAGCGTGGGCCGTTTCATATGGGGTTGCTCTGTTCCTTGTTTATGTTTTGATGATACATATTGTCCCCATCCGCCGCCCAATTCTTCCCTTCGTTGATGTCCTCCATTCTCTGGTTCTCTGCCGTCCCGATCTAATCCTCCTCTATTTCCCCATTAGAAACCCCCTCAATAGTAAACCATGTTTCTCGTTGTATAATAGTATTCTCATTGTCCGAAATCTCAGATGAGGAGATTATCTGTCTCCCCTTTATTTCGCTCTCAAATAAGTTGGAAAAACCTTCCCTTCCTAAAATTTCCCCAGATCCCCTTAATAACTGCTTATCTTTACGTTCTTTCAAGCTACACGTGTATTTCTCAACAGAATTTTAAAAAATTACTTCACGTATCGTGTAGTCTGGGTCCCAAAAACTTTAAATTTTTTAAATTTTCTTTCCCCAAAGTCTCCTTTAGCTTTTTTTCTTGTTTTCTGGAAAAGATTATTTTTTTCCCTCCAAAAGTATTTTCATTAATTCAATGATACCCTAATAACTCCCCCCCCCCACTTTTTTATTCAGTTTTGGAGATCAGACCTCGGGGTGCTAACCTGGATCTCAGACCCTCGGTACTATATTTGCCCTAAAAAGTTCTCTAGGGAGTGAGTTTTCCCCGAAAGTTTTAAAATTCCCTTGTAAGCAATTACAAATCTTTAAAAACTTTTTAAATTCATTTTCCCCGGTACTCTCTTTCCCTTTCACACTCAGAAAAATCTTTTTATACATCGCCATCCTTTTTTTTAACCAGTAGGCTCATTCAAAAAACCTTCCCTTAGAAAAAATCACAGAAAAAATTCTTCAGAATCTAATAGATCATATGGATTTGGAAAAAACAAACCATCACTGAGAAAATCCTAAACAAATCCAAAATCTAAAATAAACCTTTAATATATACCCTAAAAATAAATTTTTTAATCCAAACTCTATCTAAATCCAAAATATATAAAACACCTTCCCTATCAAATTTTCCCCCAACCACTTTTCCTCAAAAGACCAAGTAATCGTCCCATAAGGAGGCTAGTCCTTTGTAGGGTCACCCATTAAGTCACTTTTTTGGGCCCCCTCAAAAACCAGAAAATTACATATTTTATTTTTGAAAAATGTTTAAGATATACAATCAAAAACCAAACCAGTACATTAATTTCAATAAAAACCCATGTCAAGTACTCAAAAAGGGTCACAGTCCACTGATAGAATATGCAATTTTTCTTTTAATCAAAAGGGGGAAAATGTCTAACTTCTCCGTGAGGGAACATAAGATACATTTATCCAGCATCATTTCAAGATACATCAAACCCTTTTCCTCACGGCTTTCCCCCCCCATATTATTGGTTCATCAGGAAAGACTAGCCTCCTTATCGGGACAATTTTCTTTGGTCTATTTGAGATAAGTGTAGGGGAAAGTAATAGGGACAGTGTTTTTTAAATATATTGATTTAGATAGAGTTTGGATTTTAAAACCGTATTTTTATGGGGAAAATAAAAAGTTATATTTTTAAGTTTGGATTTTTTTAGGTTTTTTTCCCTTTACTGGTTTTTTGTTTTCCCAAACCAAAAGATACTATTAGATTCGAGGAATTTTTTCTGTGATTTTTTCTAATGGAAGTTTTTTGAATGAGCCTCGGTTCAAGAAATGGATGGGAGATGTACAAAGATCTTTTCGAGTGTGAACTAGGAGAGGTACCGAGAAAATTAATTTAAAAAGTATATTTTTTAAAAAGTTGTACATTTTCTTACAAGGAGAAAATTAAATCCCTTTCTGGGAAATTCACTGCCTAGAGAAATATATTTAAAGGGGAAATATAGTACCGAGAGGGCTAGGGTCACCGGGTTTAAAACCCTCCCCGAGGTTTTAATCTCCACAACCCGATAAAAAAAAATGGGAGGAGGGGTTTTTTAGGGTCATCATTGAAAATTTAAAAGGGAAAATACTTTTTGGAGGAAGAAAAAATAATCTTTCCCGAGAACAGAACAAAAGCTAAAGGGAACAAAAGAAGAAAAAAACCCTAAAATTTTAAAAACGACCCCGACTATCCAAACGTGAAGTAATTTTAAAAAATTCTGTTGAGAAAAAAACACGGGGTAGCTTTAAAGAACGTAAGCATAAGCAGTATATTAAGGGGGTCTCGGGGGGAAATTTAAGGAAGGGAAAGGCTTTTCCAACTTATTTGAGAGGCGAAAAAAAGGAAATATATCTTTCCCCATCTAAAATTTTGGGCATGAGAATTATACAACGAGAAAGGGAAATATTAAAAAGGGGGTTTTCTAAAGGTGAAAAAAGAGGAGGGTTTAAACGGAAGGGAGAGGGAAAGGAACCCCCCAAGGAAGGGGGAAGAAATTTGGGGGGAACCCAAAAAGTATCAAAACAAACCCTTAAAAAGAAAAAAAGAAAACCCCCTTGGGCCCAAAGGCCCCCCCTTTGGATGGTATTCCCTTCCCCCTCAACATCCTCATCATCAAAACCCCTTTTTTTTTGAAAACCCAAACCGGGGGGCCTTCCCCTCCCCCAAAGGGGAAAATAAAAATAAAAAGCCCCAAAATTTTCCAAAGAAAGTTTTTTACCGGGTTTGGTTAGTTTTGGGTCCACTGGACCCCCACAAGCGATGGGTGTAAGCCAAAAGCCAGGGGAAACCCGGGGTCCCAAAGGTCCCGGTTTTTACCAGAGCCCGCCGCAAACGCCCGGGTGGACTTGCTTCGGTGGGGTTTTCTACCAAGGGTTTGCAAACCCCCCTGACGGGCTTGCTTGCGGTGGCAGCCGGTTTTTGCGTTTGGGACAAAAACGGAAAGCAAAGGGTCGTTGTTTGGGGACAGGCAAAGGCAGGACAGGCGGCAAAAGGGTTTGTGGGCAAGGGGCGGAGGCAGAAGGAAAGGAAAAACAGTAAACCCGGGAAAAAGACACTTAGGAACGCTTCCTCCCCCAGGCCAAGGCACTACATTCGGCAAAGGTGCTGGGGGAAAAGGGAGGGGAAAAAAAAGGGACCCGGGGCCCGAGGAAAAAAACCCAAACACCGGGGCACTGTCCCCTTTAAAAATTTTCCCGGCAGTGCCCGCGCGCCGAGCTCTAGAGGGCGCGTTTCACCCGGGGCGGCAGAAAGGACCCGGGGCGGCCAGGACGGGCCCAAAGGAGCGTGGACGGGAAAGTGCCCCCGTGACCCCCACCCGGGTGTCCCCCCGGCCCCCACATGGGGCCGCGGAAAACCGGGCCGCAGAAAGGGGGTGTTTGCGGCTTGGGGGTGTCCCTTTCGACCCGACCCGGGGGCCCGCGGGGGAAAACCCGTAAAAAGAAACCCCCCCCCTTGGGCCTCCCCCTCTTTTTTTTGGCCCGCATAAAACCCTTAAAAAAGGGAGACCCTATCCCGGGATGTTTTTCCCCCCCGGGCCCCCAAACAAACCTTTTCCCCTTTTGGCCCCAAAAAACCCCCTTCCATCCACCAAAAAAAAATCGCCCTTTCCCCGAACCGTCTTAAAAGTGGGCCAAAAATTTTCTCTTTTTGACGGCAAAAAAAATTGGGGGAAAATCAGCAACGGGAGAGGGGGGAAAACCCGGCCCGAGAAAAACCCTTTTAAGGGTGCCCGGGGTTTCAGTAGGGAGACATTGGAAGGATTTTTGGGAGCGAAGGTCGGGGGGGGAGCCGGAGCGTACCCCAAAAGGTTTTAATGCCCTCAGGACTTAAAAGGGGAACCTTAAAAAAGGGGGGCCCCCATTTGGGGCCCTGGGGTTTTTTAAAACCCGGATATATTTTGGCAACGAGCCACCCCCAAAATTCCCCCGAAAAAGGGACGGGGGGGGCCCTTCTTTTTTTGTCCGCTTGGGCCCTTCAAAAAGGGGCCCCGGGGCCCCCTGAAGCGGGGACTGGGCTCTCCCCTCCAAAAGTGGATAGGCCCAGGGACCAGACTGTCCCCAGCGGGGCCCATCGGGAAAGGAGCAGAGGGCAGTGGAAGGGGTGGGCGGGGGATCCCAACCAAAGAAAATGGAGAAGGGGATCCCCCACTTTTAAAGAGCCCCGGGGTTTTTATACGAAAATTCCCCCCCAAAGGTAGTAACGGGACCATCTCTTTTTTGGGCCCCAAAGTGAAGTGGCGGAGAAAATTACCGGGAAACCTGATTCCCCCTCTCCACTTTGCCCTTTGGGATTGTGGGGGGGTACGCAAAAGGGAAGAAGTCCCATTTCCCACTTGCAGTAGCAAAGCAGAGGCCCGCCAAAACCGAGACAAACTGGACCCCCCGGGCCCCGAGACTAGGGTGAAAGGGGGGACCCCATGAAACCCGGGAAAATTGTTAAAAAAAAAATTTTTGGCGACCCGAGGCCCCGGAAGGAAGGGCCCCCCGGAAAAGGGAACAAATGAGCCATTTTTGGAAAAAGGGTTCATGCCCTTCCCCAAAAAGACCGTAATTCCCCTTTCAGAGGGGGGAAAGGTAAATTTTTAGTCCATGGCAATAGGGCTCCAAGGACAGCTAGGCACCGGAAAGGTTGGAGAAGTCCCCCCGGGCCCTTTGGGCCCGGGGGTTGATTTAATTGGGGGCACAGGTGGTGCCGGCCCCCCCCAAACTCCTTTACATCTTTAAACCCGAGACCAGGGCCCAACCAGTAGAAACCGGGAAATCAAGGGAACAAGACCTTCGAACCCCGGGGTTTCCCGGCTAGCGGGAAAAATGACCCCATTTCAGACTCCTCAACCGAGGGGGGCGGGGGCCAAACTTTACGTCTTCCCGGGGGGTTTCCCCCCTTGGGGGTTTTAATTTGGGAGTCCAAAAGCACCCAAAACCCCGGGGGGGAAACCAATAGGGTTGTGGGGCCCCGGCCCTCTTCCCCCCCCCCTAAAAAACCCCGGGGGCCCCACGGAAAAAGGGGCATCGGCCTTGGGGTTTTCTTTTTTTTTTGCCGGAAATGGGGAAGTTGGAAATGAGGGGTAGTTAAAACCCGGGCAAAAACGGGGCCCCATCTCCCCTTGCCCGGGGATTCAAAACCGTTGTGCTTCTGGAGATAGGGGGAGGTTTTTTTTGGGTGGTCAGTGAAGATTTTCCCGGGGGGGAAAAGGGGCCACCCCCCCGGAAATTTTGGCCATTCTTTTTAGGGAAAAAGCTTAATCCCTAAAAAGGTTCCCGATCCCCCGATGGAAATAGTTTTTTCTCTGTTTTGGGGGAAAAGGCCCTGGAAAAAAAAACCCCGCAGGTCCCCCAAAGTCCCCTTTGGGGCCCCCTTTTGGTGAGAAATTTTGTTTCCAGCCCCTAGGGGAAGAAGGCTCCATTTCCCAAAGAAAAGAAGGGTTTCTCTTTAATTTGGGCCCCGGGAAAAAAAAACCGGGGGGCCGGAAATGCGAATGCCCCCTTCAGCTTGGAAAAAGGCTTCTTGGGCAAACCGGGAAAAAGGCCACATCCCCGGGTTTGGAAATGGTTTTTTAAAAGGCCCCCAATAGCGCAAACAAACCGTTGAAAAAATTGGGGGAATTAAATTGGGTGGGTAGAAATTTTTCGAAACCCGGGAAACGTTGTATAGCCCGCGGGCCCCAAAAATTTCGGGCCCCCCCGGGTAGGAGGGCCAGAGAGTTTGGTTTTTTTCCATCCGCAGCCCCCCCGTATCAAAAATTATGTATCCAAGAAACGGGGGGCTGGTTCGGGTAAAAATAGGCATTTTTTCCAGTTTAGAAATATAGAGGTTCTCACCCGCGGGGCGCCCTCGGGAACCGGGCGCACAGTAACTGGTGGGACCCCAGATCGGGTGAAAAATACCAGGATGCCCAACCCTAAGAAACCCCAACAAAAACGGGCCCATATGGGGAGGCCCTCTAAAAATGTCTTTTGACAAATTTCCTGGGAAAAAACCCCCGGAGCGTTGCAAATCCAAAGGGGCTTTAAACCAATACTCAAATTTCCCATCACGAGTATTAAAAGGCCGTCTTCCACTGCCCCTCGCCCTTCCCCGGGATCCGGATGAAAATTATATGTTTCCCCCCCAAGCCAATTTTTGGAAAAGCCCTTTGGGGCCCCCCGGAGACGATAAAAAAGAGTTCCGTGATTAACGGCAGGGGGGTACCGGGTTCTTGATGGTGATCTTATTTAGACCACGGTTTGGCAATGCAACCCGGGCTCAGGGATCCCTCTTTTTTTCTCCACAAAGAAAAAAACCGGGACCAACCCCCCCGTAGAAGTTTGATTTGCGGATGAAAACCCCTTTCCCAGGGTTTTCTTCTTTCATAGGCCGACATCCCCCGAGTTTTTCCGGGGTTTCGGAGAGCGGTAAGACCCTACCCCGGGAGGACCCGGTCCCCGGGGGAGCAAAGGGCTATGGGGCAATCATAAAGGGCGATGAGGGGAAGTGTCTCCGGGTTGCCCTCCGGAAAAAACCTCTTTGGGAAATCCTATAAGGTTTTCGGTAAAAACCCGGTAGTGGCTTGGGAGAGGAAATGTGGAGGAATGGGGCGCACCCCCGGGGGGGTTCCGGAAAAACAACAGGGCGGCAGTCCGGGCCCCCAAAGCAGAAATTCACCCTCTTTCCCCAAACCAGGGATAGGGGGCGTTTCGCTGGGAACCCAAGGGGAAACCCCAGTTTTAAACCCGCCCGAAGGGAAGAAACGGTGGGAAAAAAACGAAGAAAAAGTGAACCCTTTCCCCGTTTCAGGGGTCCTAATTTTGTTAGGAAACCCCCTGGTTCTGGGCCCCCCCGGAAAAGGAGGCCCCTCGCTTAATTGCTCAAACCCCTGAAAGGAGGAGAAAACCAACGGGTTGGGGCCCAGGCGGGAAAAACCCCCGGGGAGACGAATACCCCCTTTGGGCTCCAAAAAAACCCCCCAAAAACCCCAAAAAAATAAAATCCCCCGCCGATCCCCGGGGAATTTCCAAAAGGGAAGGCCGACACTCGGAACGAGGGTTCCGAAATTTAAACCCTAACCAAGCCCCCCCGGCCCGCCCTGAAACCGTGGGGAGGGGAAATTACTCTACCACCCAAGGACCCCCTCCCAAAGAATCCCCAGGGGCTTTTCCCTTTTCCCCGGAAAGTTTGCCAAAAAATTGGGCAACCCCCTACGGAAGTGTTCGGGGCTGCCCGGGAGAAGAGAACAACCTCCCCCCTCACGCCCCCCCCCGGGCCAAAACCCCCTGCGGAACAGGCGGGTTTCGGGCCACTTTTCCCTTTCCCTTCCAAGGGTGGCTGGGAAGGGGGGCAGCGGAGGGACCCCGGCTGAACACTGGCGCAAGAAAGGGGGAAACCCCCAACCCTGTTTTGGGGTCGGGTCGCGTTCCTGGCGGGGGCTCCTCCCGCTCTCCAAAAAACGGGTTTCTAAAAGGGGGTTTTTCCAAAATGGGGGTTGGAGGCCCCTTTACTTAAAAAGACCCTCGGAAGTCCCCCGGGGTGGCGAGGGGGCATCCTTGGATCCCGGGCCCGGGGGAAGGCCCTTCTTTTGAAACCGTTGGCCCACAACCCCCAGCACATTCCAAAAGGCCCCAATTCAGAGGCTTTAAGGGTTGGGGAAATTGCACGGCGAGTCCCCAACGGAGGAAATTCCCCTGCTGTAAGGTTTTAATAAAGGGGGTTTTCAAGGGAGAAAGGGGCGGGGCAAGGGTTTCCCGAAAACTCCGCGGAACCCCCTGCAAGAAGGGCGCCAGAAACCGGCCCGTTTAAGGACCCCCCCACGGGGTCCCCCAAATTCGGTCCCCCCCCAAGGGCCCGGGCTTTTCCGGAAAAAGGAAAAACTAAAACCACGAAGGCCACCTTGGGCCTTTTGGAAAGGGGAAATGACCAACCATAAGTTCCACGGGGGAGGGCACACTGGGGGGGAAGAAAACCCCCCGCAAAGGGCCTTAAAAGTCCCCCTCAAACTTCGGCGGCATGGACAAGCGGGAAATTTAGGGGCCAACGGAAAAACCCCGGAAACCCACTGCACAAGGGTTGAGCCACCCTCCGCCGTTTGCTGGCTGCTGAAATGGCCAGGGAAAACTGGCCTTGCCATCATAGTAAATTCCTTTGGGGTTCCCCGCTGTTTTCGCCGTTGCTGCGCGAAAAAAATTTTCAGATTGCTGGGGCCCCGGTTTTGGGAGTAGAAAATCACGGAGAAAAGCTCAGGAAAAAGGCCCCCCCTTCCGGGATCCATGCCCCCGAAACGAACTGTTACGGAAGTTGGTTAGGGATCCCACGGACCAAACCCCAACCCCATGAGTAAAAACCACGCCAGGGGGAACCCCGGAGTCTAAGTAAAGGGCCGGTTTTTCACCAAAGGCCCCGCCCGCAAAGCGGGATGGGCCCCCTTTCCCTTTCCGGGGGATTTGCCAAAAAAGGGGGTCGCTTTTCCCCCCTGGGGCCTGAAGGTTGCCCGCGGTGGCAGCCGTAAAGGGGTTAGCGGGTACAAAAACCCCTAAACAGGCCCCGTATCGGGGGAACCAAAGAAGGTCAAAGACAAGGGGGGCCAAGGTTTGTGGGTCAAGGGGCGGGGGCCCGAAAAGGTAAAGGTACACCCGTAAACCCAAAAAAGGAAAACTTAGGGAAAACCTTTCCCCCTCCCCGCACCAAGGCACTATCGATTCCCCAAAAGTGCTGGGGAAGAAAAACAAAGGGGTAAAATAGGGGCCGGGCCCGGGAAAACCAAATTCCCCCGGGCGCACTGCCCCCCTTTAAAAAATTTTCCCCGGGAGTGCCCGCGCACCCCACTAAAGGGCGGCGTCCAACCCCGGCCGGCAGCAGGAACCCCCGCCCAGGACGGGACCAGGGGCGTGGAAAGGGTAAAATGGGCCCCGTGACAAAGGGCCGGGGGGTCCGGGGGGCCCGAGCAACGGCCCCCGGCAAACCCGGGGCCCCAGCAGGAGGTTTCTGCGGCGTTGGGGGTTTGCCGCGACCCGACCCCAGGGCGGGGAGGGGCACCCGTAACAAAGGGGGAGAGCAGAACCAAATAATTAATTTTTTCCCCCCGAAAACTCTTAAAACAGGAACAATTTGGGGTGTTTTTATTGGGAAAGGGGTTTTGGCTTTTGTTCCTTTCAACTAGATTAGTGAATTTTTTAAAATGGGTTAAAAAGGGTTTAAAATTATTTGGGGGAAAAATTAAGTGGGGGTTAAAATTTTTTAAAAAAAAAAAATGATAAAAGTAAATTTTGGTTGGGGGAATAGGAATTTTCTATTGAAGATCTAAAAGGGGTTGGGGGAAAATTGGGGCTGATTTTTTAAAAAGGGGTCGAAAAAAATTTGGTTTTGGCCCCCAAAAAGAATTTAAAAAACCCAAAAAACCCTGGTTTTTCCAAACCCCGGACAACCGGGAAAAAGATATGTTTTTGGGAAAAAGGGAATGGGCCCTTTTTTGGAAAAAAAATTAAATGGGGAAAAGGCAAAATCTTTTCCAAAAAAGAGATACAAGCGTTTTAAAATTCTCTTGGGGAAACAGATCCTGATATTAAAAATTAAAACCCCAGACAAGGGGGAAAAATTTTTTGGTTATGGACCAATTTGGGGGGGAACCAAATGTTTTAAAGAATCTTTGGGGGATCGAAAAATATGCCCATCCTAAAAGTTACCCCCACGGGAAAATTCTTGGGGAACTTGAATCCCATTATTAACAGGGGGTAATGAAGGGGTCCTGTCCAAAGATAAAGGGTGCTTTCTTACCCCCCGAAAAAACCCCCAAGTTGGGAACGTTTTTAAAGCATTACCCAAGGTGCATAAAGGTTTGGTCCCCCCATAGGTCCCCCGTTGTGTCCCGGGGATTTTATTCCCTTTACACAGAATAATTTGGGATTTTTTGTGGACAAGGTACTCAGGGACTTTTTACTTTTCCCTTCCCTTTCCCATCTTTAGAGAATGGCTGACCCCAAAGAAGTTGGAGGGGGTTAACATCGAGAAGGTTAAAGGTTTGGGCCCCAGGGGGATGTGGAGGCATTATAAACAGTATTCCACACCACGGGGGCCCTTCATCCGTGAAATATTTCCGGAAAAGAGGGGGGGACAATTTGAAAAACTAACAAAAAAGGTCCCTTTAACCCGTTTGGGAAATTTTTTCTTTCCCATAACTAAATTTCCCTTTTCCCACCCCGGGTGTTAAACCCCCAAACCCCAAGGGGACCCCGGCCATGGGAAGCCCCCGTCTCCCCCCCGATCGAATTTGTTCCGGGCTGGTGGGGAAGGGCCCCGGGGTTCGGAGAGGAAATGGAGGGGTTCACAAAAAAAATTCTTTACTGGGGCCCGATTTAAAGATGACGTTTTCGTTTGTGGCGGGCACGGAAACTTCCCTTTAGAGAATTTATTCGGGGGTTGAACACTAATGAAAATTTTTTTAAATTTAAAAATTTTAGGGTTCCCGATGTCGGAAATAGCTTTTCGGATCTTAGGATCTTCAGGATGATTTGGGTTTTTTGTACAAAAACCCGGCCCCTCGCAAGGGGAAACGGCTACAATAGCCTCCGCTGTGGGATTCTATCCCCCGAAAACAAAAAAAAGGTTTTAAACCCCAAAGGGCAATACCTACCCTATACTTAGAAACTGCTTTCCCGAAAAAGAGATTTTTACCCAAAAGGGGCCAAATTCCTCAAGGGGTAGGTTTTTTTCCCGGAAAAAGGGGATATCCTCCTCAGTATTGAAAGGGCCCGCAATTTTAAAAACGCACTTTGGAGTGACAGAACCATCAAATTTAAACCCCAGGGGACCAAGAGATGAGGGAAAATAGGTTTAGGGTAAAGGGACTAGACAAACCCAAATAATGATTAATGAAATAAATTCGGAAGATATTGGGGTAAATTTCATTTTGATAAAAAATTTTAAACTGACTGTCTCTCCCAAAAAACCCCCAAGTTTCATATAGAAAACGAAGATCGTTGAGGATAGGCTGGGGTTCACACCTTATTCGCACCAAAAAAAACCCAAAAGGGACATGGGTTTGAACTAAACCGTTGGGGGAATGTTTAGATGTGGAAAAAGTTATTTTTTTCAAATATATCTTCAACCCAAGGAGTTTTTTAAAAGTTTGGTGACAGGGGAAAACCTATGGGATTGAAATTTTTTGAAATTGCCCGCCCCCGGAAGTTGTTTATCTCTGAATTGTAGTTTGGGTTAAAAAAATTTTAAAGGTAAACGCCCCGACAGTAAAAAACCGCATTGGTGAACACTTGGGGGGGGTGCACAAGACGTGACCCCCCCTCTTTCCAAGGCATATTTTGGATGGAGCAAAGAGGGAACTCCTCAGGCAAGTTTTCCTGTTAAGGAAAAGATAAACTCGCATTGAGAAAGGGAAATTTTTATTTAAAAAAATTTCTTTGAAGGGAAAAAAGTGGACCTTTTTGAATGAAAACGATAACCCCCGCCAGAAGGCCTTAAAAAGAAATTCTATTTTTGGCTGTTTTTAATTTTAAAAAATCCTATGTATACAAATTAAATGTAAACGTTTATAACCTTAGGCTAAAAAGGATAGAACTTAAACTGGGGCAGAATACCACAGGGAAAAATTTTTTTAATTTTTAAAACTTAGGGATCTATATTTTTCCTTTTTCCCGAAAACTTTTTATTTTGAATACATCTGTAAATTTATTTATCTCTTTGAGAGGAAGGTTCTCCCGTGTTTTTTAAATTTGGGGATTTCCCTTTTTTGGATTCTTCCCCCGGGGCATATTTGGGGCCCAATGGTAAGAAGTTGATTTAAATAAAACGTCTTTTGTTTGACCAAACCCAAAATTTGGGTTTTTAGATGGTATAACCCCTTTTTATTGGGTTTTCTCTTAGGTTGGAAAATGTAGGGTTATATCTAACCCCAGGATGTAATCGGGTTTTTAAAACGGGGGTTTCCCCCTGCGGGGTGGTGGGGTATCCCATCTCCCCATTTAACATTTCCCTTTAGAACGCTTTCGTAGATTTATTTCCCGGCAAATAAGATTTTTGGGGCAAAGCGAAATGGGAAAAGTACCCCGAGTGTTCGGCGCACGCGCGGTTGACGGTGCTGGTTTTTCATGGTACCGCTCTCCGCCAACGCACCGCAGTAGTAATCTCAAAAAACGCCGGGAAATCAAGTGGGCCGGGTTGGGCGGCGCTGGGTTTGTCCTGACGCCGTCCAATGCCCGGCGCATGGCCCCAGCACGTTTTGAAGGGCGGGCCATTGGTGAGTACACCTGGGGGCGGCAAATAGCGGTAAAATTTTTTTAAGAAAAGGGATATAGGACATAAGGAAAATAAACAGCTTATCAAAAGGAGACAAATAAACTTGAGTCAGTGTGAAAGTCCCCCCAGGAGATTTCCCCCTATGAAACCCCATAATATGGGGGGGGGAAAAAGCGTCGAGGATAAGGGGTTTGATGTTTTCTTAAAATGAGGCTGGATAAATGAATCTTATGTTTCCCTACCGGAGATAGATAAAAGACATTTACCCTATGTTAAAAAAGGGAAAAATTGCAGTTTTTCTTTATCAGTTGGACTGTGACCCCTTTTTGAGTACTTGAAAAGGGGGTTTTAAATATAATAAGATAACTGTGTTTGGTTTTTGGGATTGATATATCCTTAAAAAACTGTACAGAGTTTATACATATGCTAATATTTCGGGTGTTTGTTAGGGACCCCAAAGTGATTTAAAATTAGGGTGAGCCAAACAAAAAACTGGGGCCTTTCCTTTTTCGGGGAACGATTCTTGGTTATTTTAGGATAAGTGTGGGGAAAATTAGATAGGGACAGTGTGTTTATTTTTAAAATTGATTTAGATAGATTTTGGGATTAGAAATCGAAATTTTTTTTGGGTATTTTATTAAAATTTAAATTTTTTAAAGATTTTGGGATTTTTTGGATTTTCTCGTGACTGGAAACCCCTTGTTTTTCCTCAATTTTTGTAAACCCCTTAAATGGGTTGAAAAAATTTTAAAAAGGGTTTCCCCCATTAAATCAAAAATTTTTCCAAAGTAGTCTTTTTGCTTGGAGAAAAGGGGGAGGGATTTTATTTTCTCTAAGTGCAAAAACCGGTTTCTCTGGTTTCCTTTTTCTGTCTCCCAATTTTAAATTAGGAAAATTGAAAAAGTGTTAGGGTTAACAGGATGGAGGGGCAACTTGAAAAACGGGAGGTTGTTATTTTTAAAACAAAAAAAGGAAATGTAATTGCCTTTGTTTTGTTTATTTTGAGCTCTTTTTACCCTTTCTGCACTGTACATCTCCTGCAGTCATAAAAGTGCAATTAGAAAAGCTGGGAATATGGATGCTAATATGCTAATCACCGGTACATAACCACCCAAACCCCTGACCGGGAAAAGATGGGGGAAAGTTTAATCTGAAGTTTCCCTTTTGGGCTCGTAAAAACGGGCTTTGGGAGCCTTCCCCCTTTTAAGCACAGGCCTAAAATAGATTTTAAATACCATAAAAATTTTTAATTTTTTGTTTGTTTTTTAAGCAGTCTTTAAAACTTTTTTCATTTTTTTTTTTCTAACACAGCTGTATGAGGTCTTGTTTTATGCAGGAAAAGTAGTTTTTTGGGAGGGGCATATTTTGAGAAAAACATTCAAAATAAACAAGGGAGAGCTTGCTAGAAAAAATTTAAAAATAGGGGCAAGCAAAAAAGCATTCTGAAAAGAACACACATCCCAATTTTGCATGGGGAAAAAAGTTTAAATTTGCAAAGGCTGTCCCACAAAACCTCCTTTTTTAATTTGGGGGCTGAAAACATGTTTTTAAAACGGGTCTTTCCTGTAAAATTACTTTAAACATTTTTTTGGCCAAATTTTAAAAAAAAATTACTGTGTTTTTTTTTTTTGTACTTTTTTTAGTGGTGTGAATATAAAATAAGTGTTTTTCTGTATTTGTTTGTTTTATATTTTTTCACACTATTCATGTTTCCCCACAAAATTTAAATTTTAAAAATTTTACACGTTTTTTTGGGCAGTCATGTGAATACCTAATATGTGCAGGATTTTTAGGTATAATGTGTGCACAATAATTTTTATTACATATAATTTTAATTTTTATTTTTTCACCCCTTTCTTCATTTTGGGTTAAAACCTTTTAAATCTCACCCCCCTTTTAAGGGATAACTACCTTATTTTTCGGACTATTAGACAAAAACCGGGCCCATAAAGACACACCTGGGTTTTAGAGGAAAAAATAGGTAAAAAAAAAATTGGGAAAGGAAAAAAACTGGGGGGCTTTTTTTGGCACCTTTTTTGGGGATAAAAGCAACTTTTTGATCACTTTTTATTCCAATTTTTTGGAGACATAAAAAGACCCAAAAAAAAACAAATTTTGTCGTTTTGAATTTTTTTCTTCTATGCTGTGCAGTGTACGTGATAAATGATGTTACAGTTTAATCGATTTTTTATTTGTAAAAGGGGCAAAAAAAAGGGGGTGTTTTAAAAACTTTAATTTTTATTATTTTTTTTAAATTTTTTTGTTTTTTATTTTAAATACTTTTTCCCCCTTTGGGATTTTTAAACCACTAGGGGTAGAATGCCTTATCCTTATTAAGCAGTACTATTGTATTGTTTATTTATAGGATTTTCCATTCATTCTTACCTAAAATTTACCCTAAAAAGGTAAAAATTTTTGGAAAAAAATACATACCAAATTGGGAAGCCTGCATGAGGTTTTCCCTTGTTTCCCCTTGTAAACTGACCCGCCCCCCCCCAACTACAGGGGCAGAGGGTTGAGGCCCCCTCCGGCCGGGGAGCGGGTGCCCAGTTTCCTCACCCCGCTAAACGCTATGGTTGCGAGGGGCCCCCAGCCCACCCTAAAGTTTTAACAGAAGGAACGGGGGCCGGTTTCCATCCCTTGGTTGTTGGGGCACCCGGTTTCCGGGCTGAAATTTGATCCCCCCGGCTTTACCGCCAATATAAAAGCGCTTTTTTTGGGGCCCGGGCCCAGGGCCCTGGAGGGGAATTGCGATGCTGTGGAAAGTTTTGGAAAGGGGGGTTTCAACCCCTTTAAACCCCTTTTAACGCCCTTGGGTGTATGAGTACGTCCCGGGGGGCCGCTAAGGGGCTTTGGGCCGGGGGTTTCGCTCCGCGACCCCCCCCTAAAGCCGCCGGGTGTTACCCGGCAAATCCCGCCTAACCCCCCGGAAAGAAAACCAGGCCGGGGGGTGGTCCGCCCCTGGCGCTGTTTTTCCCCATCAGGCGCCACGGCAAAGAGGGCCCGCGGGGGCCCTAAAATTAAACGCCGATCGGTGACCGCCCCCTAATCGGTGCGGTGATGGCATAAGCGCGGGCTAGGGGCTGGGGCCGATCCGATCCCCGGGCCCAAATTTTGGGGTGGGGACCCTTGTGAAGGCTCCCGTCACTTACCCGGGCCCGGTTTTCCCCCCACTTCCTCCGCGAAAAAAGGGGGAAAAATTAAAAAATTTTTTTCCCCCACCCTTTTGTCCCAACCCTTTAATGCATTGCCTAGGGCAATGCATTGGGGTTGTATTAACAACCCGGCGCCAACTAGGGGCCCTTTACCACAGGGGGCCCTCAAATGTTACAGTAAAAAAAAAAAAAAAAAAAAGTTTTTAAAAAACATAAAAAAAAAAAAAATATTAAAAGTTCAAAAATTTTACCCCCCCTTTTCCCCAAATTTTTTCAAAAAAAATTCATTAAATTTAAAAAATTTCCCATATTTGGGACCGGCCCGGGGTCCGAAAAAGTCTGATCTATAAAAATATAACATCATTTATCCCCCTACGCTGAAAACCGGGAAGAAAAAAAATTCCAAAAAGCCCAAAAAAAGGGTTTTTTTGGCTTTTACGTCACTCAAAAAAATGGAATAAAAATATCCATAAAAGTTGATTTTCATTCCAAAACGCTACGATAAAAAGTTTTCCCCCAAAAAATGGCCCCCCTCACTGACGTTCCCGTAGGTGTTAGTACAAAAAAGTTATTGGTCGCACAAATGGGACCCCCGGGCGCAAATTTCAAAAATGAGAATGTTTGGGAAATTTTTTTTGGTTTCCCAAAAAAATAACGGAAACCCTTTCATGTTTGGTAATTTCCGGATTTGGGTTTTTTTAACAAAAACCCGAAGAAACGATAACACATTATATTTACCCAAAAATTGAAACCCTAAAAGCAACCCCCCGCAAAAAATGGCGAAAAAACATTTTTTTTTTTAAAAATTTGGCCCCCCCACTTTTGAATTTTTTTTTGGGGGTTTTCCCAAATAATTCTATAGTATAGTGAAAACACCCTTAGAAAGTACAAACTTTCCCCAAAAAAAAAGCCCTCATGTGTCTAAAATTTGGTGGAAAAAAAAAAGAAATTTTGGCTTTTTAGAAGGCAAGGTGGGAAAAACGAACGGTTTTTCAAACCCAAAAAAAAAAACGGCCGGGTCCTTTAAGGGGGGTTAAATACTAGCGGTGGCTGCTGCAGGGATCACTCCTCCTCACCCTTTTGGCCGGGCCGAAAAAAGCATATTCGGGGCTTTTAAAAACACAATCTCATTTTCCCCCAAATTTGGGGGGGGAAAAGTTTGTCTTACAGTTCGAAAAATATTATTATACACTAATAATGTATTAGCATGCTCCTGTAAGCTAATACATTATATCCTATGTCAGTATGACACAGCCTGTTGCTTGGGTAACAAACAGTATGCCATAGCAGCAGGCTTACTACACAGATGGGGCTAACTTATTACAAAACCCAGGGGGTTTCCTTTTTAAGATAAATTTCCTTTAGGGGGCCCCCCATGGGCCTGGGGAAATTTCCCTTCCTCATTTTGGGCCATGGCCTCCAATCCAGGGAAACTCATGGGAGGGTTTTCCTGAAGGGCCCAAACGTTTACATGGAAATGCAAATGGGAATCAGGGAGCCTAGAGTCTTTCTTCCTATAGGTATATACTGTATAGTGCTAAATGAGCACTGTATATACAATGATCAGGGAAAAACAGGGGCGGTATAATCCCTCCCCGCCCTTTTTCGTGGGGTGCCTGCTGTCACTGGGTAGCTGCACACCTGCCCAAAGGTCATTTTAAAATTGCTACACAGAGTGAAATGGGCCAACTCCCCAACATATAAAAGTCAAAAGACCATTCACATTAGTTAAAAAAGGGTTTCGGGGGTTTTTTCGCATCGCTATTTTTTCCCTGGAAAATAAATCTTTTTTGTCTTTTTGCCTTTTGGACCCTTTGACAAGGCTTTTTTTGGCAGAATGAGCTCTAGTTTTACTGGTTTATTTTTGGATTATATAACTTTTTGTTCCAATATTTTTGAAAAGTGGGTTACCCTTTTTCTTTTGTAGGGGTATCATTTTTTTTAAGATCTTATAGTTAGGTTCCTGGTGGGGGGCGCCCCATTTTCAGGGGGGCTTTCCCCTTTTTTGTAGGTATTTTTTAACATTAAAAGGGAATAAGGGCCCTTTGGGTTTTTTCTAGGTTAGGAAAATTTTTGATATGTTTTATTTATTTTACTATTTTAAAAATTATGTTTTTTTTTCAGTTCCAGGAAATTTTTACTTTAGTTGTAGTTTTGGTTTTTTTTCAAAAAACAAAAAAAAATTTTGGGGGGGGGGGGGGGGGGGGGGGGGGGGGGGGGGGGGGGTTTCGCTGTTCTTCATTATTCTGTATAGTATTGTTCAACAAGCAACGGAAACAGTTTTGGCATCAGATTTTATTTCTTTTATAACTGCATTAACTGTTTGGTTTAAATAATGTTATATTTTTATAGACCAAGTGTCAGGGCTAGGCTGTGCTCAGGCTGCAGGGATCAACAGGCTGCAGCAGCTGATTCGCAACCCCACCCTGCTGCTGACAGCTCTGTGAGTGACAGACGCCCAGCCACTCCTGACAGGGGGCGCGTCGCACCAGCCAATGGGAGGACCCGGAGGCCGCTCCAATCAGCTACAGGGGCAGTATCCAGGAATCCCACTTAAACTCCCTGAAGGCTGCGTTCAGCGCCTGTGATATTCCTGGCTACCTTGTGTTACTTGTTCTTTATATTGTGTTTTGCTTATCTGTATACCTGACCTCGGCCTGTTCTCCTGACCCCGGCTTGTCTCCTGATTTTGTACCTCGTTCCTGTTCGTGTTTGACCTCGGCTTGTTTACGTTTATCCCTCTGGTTGATTTGTGGCTTTGGCGTTCCTATTTGATATTGACTCGGACTGTCTGACTATTCTACTTCCTCACGTCCCCAGCACTTTAGCAGAGCAGCGACTGTCACCCAGTTGCCGTCTGCCGCCTAGGGCAGCACGTCAAGCAGGCAGGGACAGTGGGCTGGGTTCCAGTCAAGGCGCACTGCACCTCCCTTGACGTGACACCCAGACTTAACCATGATTTGGATAGTGAGCATCCAGAATATAAAGCACATTTTAATGACTTGCTACCACTAACCTATCTGTAATATGTATTTCTTTCTTAGATAACACTGGGGAACCAAAATGAATTGTTGGTGCTTAGAAACTTTGACCTTATTCTGGGTAGTTGCGTGCTGCTGAGTCCGAAACTGTCTTCCCTT
Organism: Phyllomedusa bahiana; assembly: GCA_025379985.1. NCBI lineage: Eukaryota > Metazoa > Chordata > Amphibia > Anura > Hylidae > Phyllomedusa > Phyllomedusa bahiana. The sequence continues at coordinate 44,880 of JAODAL010006156.1, forward strand.
TGCTTCTAGCAGCTCTCGATTATGAGATGTTGATGACGTGATTATACATTGCTCTTGTGATTAGTTTGTTTATATACAGTATATGTAGTGCAAATACACTGTAGTGCCGCTCATCACAGGACCTTTTTCTCTGCTCTCCTCTTATCAACTCCTCACATAACCGTCTCCAATGATTCTCTCCTGCTTCCCCCACACTCTGGAACTCACTGCCCCAGCACATCAGACTCTCCCCCACTTTCACCAGCTTCAAAAGCAACCTCTTCAGGATAGCCTATAACCTACAATAACCTTGGTGCCACGGTGCTGCCCCACAAACATGTCTGCCCCCCACCTTCTGTCTCTTTCCTCCTGCATTGTAGATTGTAAGCCTTTGTGGGCATGGTCCTTTCTCCCTTTGTGCCATTTGTAAGTCATTCATGGTTATCATTGCACTTGTTTGACATATGTTATGTATGTAACCCCCTTTGAATGTACAGTGCCCTGGAATCAATGGTGCTCTAAAATAAATAATAATTATAATAATAATAATAATAATAATAATAATAATAATAATAATAATAATAATAAAATAAATAGAATAGTATTTCCTCCTACACATGAATGTTTTTGTTAGTACTGTATGTGACCACTACTTTCAGCAGCATAGACTTTGTAAGGTGGCAATGCCAATTCTCTAAAACTAGAGTTGAGAGGGATGTGTCATTTTCAGAATCAGCACCCCAAACATACTCAAAAATGGTTCCAACTCTTAAGGCACCAAAACGAGTTTTCTCCAGTGTAATATATTAATTACCACAGAAGATTTTCCTGTGCCTATGGCAAATGTGCAACTATTTTTAACCCTTGGGGCGACATGTCCCAATACGCAAGCACCATTTTGTGGTCTATTTTGTGGCAAAAATACTTTTGACGCCATATTCTCGAAATTAATGAACTGGGCACAACACAATATAGTAACAATGATAACGCAATGTGGATATCGAGGCACATTACATACACTAGTAATGATACGTTATGCGCCTCCGTTACGCAATGTGCTTGGATAGACGTATTACATACACTACCAATGATACGCTATGTGCCATGATTGCGTAATGCGCCTTTTTAGGCACATTAAGTTTACTACCCAACAGGCCCGGACTGAGCACCTGCCCGACCGGGCGGATGCCCGGGGCCGTGTGACTCCTGGGCCGCCTGCATTTACATGAGATCAGCTGACGCTGCTCCTACCTTCTTTAATACAGGAGCAGCGCCGCTGTTAAGGATGTGATGATTAGCTGGGGAGGGCCACGCGCCTCGCTCCAGCATGCGTGTGGCCGCAGTCTCGCCCCAGTGCTGGGCCGCTCACTTGCTGAGGCTGGAGGAGGCCTGGCAGCAGCACAGCTCGCAGTGAGCTCAGGGGGCGGGGCCAGGCAGCTCCGTGCAGAGGAGAAGAGCACTGACTGCCTGGCTCCCTGTTCAGTGCTCCTGCTCCGCCTCCTCAGACCTCCAACCCCGCCCACTGCAGGCCTGGCAGGACGCTGAGCAGAGGAGCTTCCTGCCTATCCAGGGGGAAAAACCCCGGGTCCTGCGGAGACTTGCCCATTAGTCTGGTAAGTGGGCCCCTTTAATTTTCTAAATTGGGCCTCACCCCCGTAAAACCTGCCTCTAAACCCCCCCCCATTAGCCCCGCCCCTGCCTCAAAAAATGTAGCCTGCCTCTGCCTCCCGACCTGCGCCTTCTGCCTCTGGGGATTTACCAAAGTAGCCAGCCTCAACCCCACCCCCCTTTAACCCCCCCTACCCGGGCCCCCTGCCTTCCCCTTTTTGCCAAGGGCCCCTACCTCACCATGTAGCCTGCCCTGCCTTTACCATTTACCCCCCTCTGCCTCTACCTCACCATGTAAACCACCTCTGCCCCCACCCTGTATCCGCCTCTTGGGCCCACCCAACCCCCCCCCAAATTTTGCCTGCCTCTACCTCACCATGTAGCCCCGCCTCCCGCCGAAACCCCTTTGCCTGCCTCTACCTCACCATGTTGCCCCCTCTGGGCCCCACCATGTACCTGCCCAAACCTTTACCATGGGGCCAGCCTCTGCCTCCCCCCCCTGTAAAGGCCCCCCTTGCCGCACTCTGCCTCACCATGTAGCCCCTCTCCTCACCATGTAAACGGCCCCTGCCTCACCATGTAGCCTCCTCCCTCAAACCCTGGAGCCCCGCCTCTCCTCACCCATGTAGCCGCCTTTTCCCCACCTTTAACCTGTTTTCCCAACCCTCCTGCCCCCCTACCTCACCAATGTTAAAAAAGCCAACCTCTGCCTCCCCCCATGTAGCCCGCCTCTTTCCCCTACCTCCCCCATAACCCCCCCCCTCTGCCCCCACCATTTAGCCGCGCCACCCCCCTTGCCTTCCCGGTTTACCATGTACCAGCCTCTTTCCCAACCCTGTTGCCCGCCCTGCCCCACCCCCTTACCCCCCTCGCCCCCCACCATGTAGCCTGCCTCTGCCCCACCCTTTTGCCTGCCCCTCTCACCATGTTTGCCCCCTGGGCCCCCCTCACCATTACCTGGCCCCCTGGGCCCCACCAAAATACCCCCCCCTCCCGCCTTGCCCCCTCCTCACCTGAAACCGCCTCTGCCCACCATGTAAACCAAACCTCTGCCTCTACCTCACCATTAGCCGCCTCTGCCTCACCATGTAAACCTCCTTCCCCCACCATTAGCCAGCCTCTGCCTCACCCTTAGCCCGCCTCTGCCCCTTACCCCCACCCCCCTGTAGCCCCTCTGCCCCCACCATGGAGCCGCCTCCTGCCCCACCATGTAGGGCCCCCCCTCTACCCTCACCCTGGGAAAAACCCCCCCTGCCTCACCATGTAGCCAGCCCGCCTTTACCTGCACCAAATCCCCTTCCCACCAACCCGCCTCAACCCAAATTTTCCTGCCCCCTCCTCACCATGTTTGCCCCCCGCCCCCTACCTTACCCCTCAAACCATGTACCAGGGGCCCCTCCCCCCCCCATGTAGCCGCCCCTTCCTTTACCAATGTAGCCGCCCTTTTGCCCCCCAAAGTAGCCTGCCCCTCTCCCTCACCATGGGTTTGCCAGCCTCTGCCCACCTCACCAGTTTGGTCCTTCCCCCCCTGCCCCCCACCCCACCATTTTACCAACCTCGGCCCCCCCCTCACCAGGGGGCCGCCCCCTCCTCTCCCACCATGTACCAGCCTCCTTTCCCACCAGAAGCCCCTCTTTCCTCAAAATGTAGGGCCCACCTCCCCGCCCCTCCTTCACCATGTTTTCCAGCCTCTGCCCATTTACCATTAGCCACCTCCTCTCCTCACCATTACCCCGCCCCCTGCCTCACCCCTGTACCTGCCTTTTGCCCAACCCCTGTAGGCCCGCCTCTACCTCACCATGTTAACCGCCTGCCTCCTTGCCCCCCCCTCCTCACCAAATTTTGGCCCGCCCACTGCCTCACCATTAGCCGCCTCTCCTCACCATTTTACCTGCCCGACCGATTCCCTTCACCATGTAGCCCAACCCCCCCTTTTTCCCCTACCTTTTACCATTTAGCCAGCCTCTCCTCACCATGAAACCGCCTCCCGCCTCACCATGAGCCTGCCTTTTTGCCTCACCATTAGCCTTCCTTCCCCCGCCCTCCTCCCCCACCAAGGGAGCCAGCCTCTGGGTTTACCATGTACCTCCCTCTCCTCACCATTTAAACCTGCCTCTACCCCACCAAGTAGCCTGCCTTTTACCTCACCAAATAGCCCCCCCTCTACCTTTACCATGAGCCTGCCCCTACCTCACCATGGACCACCCAAAAACCTCCCCTTCACCATGGACCAGCCCTGCCTCACCATGTAAACCGCCCCCCGCCCCCACCCTGTAGCCTGCCCCCTTCCCCCTCACCATGTAGCCTGCCCCTGCTCACCAAAGTAGGGGTCCTCTGCCCCACCAATGTACCATCCCCCTGCCTCACCATGTAGCCAGCCTCTCCCAAAACCCTGAACCGCCCCTCCTCAAACCCTTTAACCCCTCTCCTCACCCTTTTAAACCTGCCCCCCCTGCCTCCCCCAAACCTGCCCTCAAACCCTGAGCCTTGGGGGCCCCCTCCCTTACCTACCTTGGCCTTTAAACCCTTTAGCCAGCCCTGCCCACCTTTCCCCCCTTCCTTACCTCACCCGTAGCCAGCCTCTGCCTCCCCCTTTTCCCTGCCCTTCACCAAAGTAGCCTGCCTCCCCCTCCCTTCCAATCCTTTCCTCCCCCATGTAAACCGCCCCTTGGGCCTTTCCCCCCCAAAACCTGGCCCCCACCATGACCGCCCCTGCCCCCCCCAACCCCCCCCTCCTTCCCCACCTTACCCCCCTGGCCTCACCCGTAGCCGCCTCTGCCTCCACCTAACCGTGGCCCCCCACCATGTACCGTGCCTCCCGCCTCCCTACCTCACCCCTGTAGCCCCGCCTCTGCCTCCCAACCTCCCTGGCCTCACCATGTAGCCCTGCCTCTGGGCCCCCCCTGGACCTCCCCACCAGGGACCTGCCTCTGCCTTTCCCCCCCCACCTCACCATGTACCCGCCTCCAAACCCCACCCTGGCCCCATTTACCCGGAAAAATCCCAACCCTTCACACCCCCCCCTTACGCCCCCTTGCCCTGCCCCCCAAACCCCCCTTACCTTTTCCCCTTACCCCCACCTGTTTGCCTGCCCCCCTCCCCTGGGCCCCGCCCCCCATTACCTTTCCCCCCCTCCCCCTGGACCCACATCTACCCACCAAAACCACCCTCCCCATTGGCCCCCTTTACCATGTACCTGCCTCCCCTCCCCTTACCCAACCCCACCATGTAGCCTGCCCCTCCCCAACTTTCCCCCCCTCACCTTAAAACCGCCCGCCCCCAACCTCCCTTTAGGTCCCTCCCTTCCGGGCCTCAAGTCCCGCCTCCCCCCCCCCTGGACCCCACCATGTAACCTTGCCTCCCTCTCCCACCCCTCACCATTTTGCCTGCCCTCCCCCCCCCCTGGGCCCCCACCATTAGCCCTCCTTTCCACCCACCTGGGCCCCTTTTTTGGGTTCCTCACCATTAGCCGCCCTGCCCCTTCCACCTCCCCCCCTTTTGGGCCCCCCCCCATGTAAACCCTGCCTTTTACCTCCCTAGTTCCACCCTGTACCCTGTACCACCCTCCCTCTCTCACTTAATCAAGCCTGTCCTCCCCTCCCCTTTTGGGCCACTTCCGCCTTCCTCCCAAACCACCTTGGGGTCACCCTTTTACCGCCCCCCCTCCTTCCCCTGGTCCCTTACCTGCCCCCTACCTTTTTCCGCCTCTCCTTGGAGGGTTCCTCCCCCTTTTTATTTTGACATGTAAATTTGGTAAACCAAAAATTTGAGTCAAAAACCTTTCCTCCCTCCCATGTAAAGGCCCCGCCTTTTTCCCCACCCCAACCTGTATCCCCTGCCCCCGTTTTAACCCTTTCCCATCAATTTCCAGGGCCCTTTCCCCGGGCCAAAGGGGGGTTTCCCCTGGTTAGCTTTTTGGAGGGCCCCCCTGACCGGGGGCCTTTTAAAAATTCCAGCCCCCCGGCCCCAAAGTAACCCCACCTACCCAAATTAGGGGCCCCCAATTTTTCTTACCTTTGCCTTTTCCCCTTTTCCCCACCAAAAGGGGCCCCACCATTTAATTGTTTAGTGAGCCAACCTTTGTCCCTGTAATGGAAAATTAAACCTTTCCCTTTTATAAGGGAAAAGGTTTCCCCCCATGTCCGGTAAAAATTTCCCGCCCCGTACCCGGAAGTTGGGGGCCCCAGAGCCTGTCCCGTCAAACCCTTAAAAAGTTTTCTGTGTTCACCCCCGAAAGGGGGTCACCTTAACAGTACCCCCCCACCATTTTGGAAAGCCCCTTTGCCCCCTTGTGGGTTGTACCAGGGGGGGCCCCGGAAAAGAGTGGTTCAAAGTTGGTTTTAATTTTGTTTTAAATTCCCCCTGCCCCCCGAGTGAAAAAAAGTTTATACCTGGAACCCCCGGTTTCCCCCGTGCCTGTTGTTCCCCCCTTGGGGGGAATGAAGAATAAAAAGGAAAATGCCCCCCTATTTTTCCCCAACCCAAGATATTGGCCCCCCTTAAAATCCCTTATTTTGGCCCCGGGGGATTTTTGGCCCTTCCCGGGCCCCACCTTGCCCGTATTTATTGTCCCTTACCCCCTTGGGCCCACCTTTCCTGCCCCCTTTTGGAATAAGTACCGCCTTTGGTATAGGGGAACCTTTACCTTTGCCCTAAATTGATCAAAAACCTGTACCTTCCCCTAACCCTGTATCCCGGATTTTTCCTTGGCCTCACCAATTTTCCCCCTTTCTATCCCGCCCCAATTTTTTGACCTACTGGTTTTGTTTTATGGTAACGCCGATTTTGGGGCTTAATGTAGCCTGGCCCGGGATTTGGGGATCATGGGTTCCCTTTTCCAGGGCTATTTTTCTCCCAAACCCCCGGCTACCCCAAGGCCTGCCCCCAATTTTTTTAAAAGGGGGGACATGACCCATTACCTCCCGGGTTAAATGGGACCCCCCCCTTCTGTCCGGGCCCCCCAACCTAATTGGAAGGTTTTTTAAAAACCCTTGATTTCCCCCTACCCCTTTTAACCCTACTATTTATGTATGAGTTAAAAACCCGGCCGTTTCAGCTGAAAGATTTTCCCAAAAACCCTTTGGGGATTTTATTGGGTCATTCCTGGGGGGCCCATTTTCAGTTTAAGACACCTTAATTTCTTTTTTTCCTAAAAGCCCAATTCCACGGGAAAAGGGGGCCTTTTTCGGTTTTAAATTTGGGCCCTACCTTTTCCTTAAAAAAAGGAAACCCCTATTTGGGGCCTTAAAATTAAAAAATCCCCCAAATGTCTTTCAAAAAGCCCAGGGAAAAGGGGCCTCCTTTGGTGTCTTTTCAATTAAGACACAGGGTGGGGGGGAAAAGTTTCAAATTTAAAAATGTTTTTTAAATTTGCGGCCCGGGAATACGGGCGGGCCCCTAAAAAGAAAAAACCCCCCCCCAATAAAGGGACTTGGCCGGGTGTCCCCCGGGGCCTTTTTTTAAGCAAATTTTTCCCCACCCGGAGGAACTTTTTCCCCGAAGGGGAAAACGAACCGCCCCCAAAAAAAACAAATATACCGCCCTAAATTCTGAGTAATTTCGCCCCAAATTTTTTTTCCTTTTGAGATATTTTTAATTTTCAAAGGTTATTAAATTCCCTGCAATATTTTTTTTAAATTTTTTTTTAATTAAATTAAATCCTTTTTTAAAACGACTTTGGCCCCAAAATGGAAAGGGCCCCAACAGGGCAAAATAATTTTGGCATTTTCGTTTGCCATCAAATAATCAAAAATAAAAAACTGGAACAATTAAAAAATTTATTTTAAAGGCCACCAAGGGGGCCCCCTAAATTAATTTTTCCCCCTTTTTTTTTTAATTTGGCCTAATTTTCTAACAAAAAAAAAAACATTTTTAAAACAAAATTTTCCCCTTCCCCCCTTTAACAAAAGTTAATTACTCCCCTTTTAAAGAACCAGGGGTCCGTTGGGGGTAGTACCCCAAGGGGAAAAACATTAATCAAACCCATTAAATTCCCCCAAAATTTCCGGTTTTTGGTCCCCCATTCCTTCTTATTAGAATTTTTTTTTAAAATTTTTTTTAAAAATTAACCCTTCCTTTTCAAAATTAAACACGTCAAATTAAAATAAATTTAACCCAAAACCCTCACTTTCTTTAAGGGTTTTTTCCCCTTTTTTTTCCTCCTTTTAAACCTTTTTTGGTCTAACTCTTTCCCTTGGAAAATTTTTAATTTTGGCTTGCCCCAATTTGAATTTAAAAAAAAACAAAAACCCATTCTTTTCAAGATTTTTCCCCTTTTCTTTTTTATTTTTTTTTATTTTTTTTTTTTGCCCGGCATATTTGTTTATTATTTATTTAAATTGTTAAATCGGATAAAATGTATGGAGTAACTTGCTCATTTTTTCCCTTTTGGTTTTATTTGGCGCCCCCCAAATTAAATAAAAACAATTAGAATTAAATAAAAAAAAGGGGTGAACTCTGGGAAACTCTTGGGAAAAAAAGGGAACAAAAGAGGGAAAAAGGAAGGGGTATAAAAAGGGCCCTTTAAAAATTGGAAAAAATAAAAAGAGGTAAAAGGAAAATTTTTAGACTGCCTAAGACTGCAATGCCCGGGAAACCCTTTAGCCCCTAAAGAAAGCAAAGGCCCAAAAGGGGGTCCAGAAGTAATGAGCATAAAAAAACCAGATAATGTGAAAAGTAAAAAACCGGGGGTGCTTGGGAAACAGGACCTTTCAAATGCAGACTTCACAATAAATGTCTGATTTTGATTCTTGTTTGCACAAACCTTCAACAAAAACAAATGTTCTGGCTAAATCAGATAATAGAAATAATTGAAAATTAATAAGTACACACGCTAAAGTTTTAATTAAAAAATAAAACATTATATTGTGATTATTATACTACAGCAAGGTGCACACATGTGAAATGTGGTGAATCTTTGATGAAAGACAACAACACCCCAGAATAGATAAAGGGCTGGGAACCCTCACAATAGATCATGCCAGCATTTCCAAAATAATTAAAGAGAAAAATATAGATAACAACCAAGTATATAGATCAATAATCACAACAAAAGCCTTATATATATCCTATTAGAACCAACAATTACATACATATATAGCTCAACAGGAGAAGAAGACCTTACAAGTACTAGTTATGTTATAAGGTGAAAAACCTGTTTGCATGAAGAATTCTAGAAATTAAAGAGGACCTATCACCTCCAAAGAAACCCTCTGACATTATAGAATACTGTGTCACAGAGTGATGTGGATTCACTAGACCACCGCAAGAGGTGGTATAAGTCACGTCAGGGAGCGGAGTCTAAGGTCTTCTCCAGAGCCCTCCACAAAGCCACTTTGGTTTGTGTGGCAGGAGACTCCCAGGTCACTACCCTTGATGTGACTTGCTTGAAGTGGCGGCCGGGGTGTACCTGGTACAGAATCATGGGAAAATTTGTAGTCGGAAGCAATATAGCGTCAACATGGTTTGGGGCCCCAAAGGGAAAATTTAAGGCAGACGGCAGAAAGCGTAGTTGAGGTAACTGGCAGAAGGTTAGGTACAAAATGTAATCCCAAACTTTCACTATGGCATGAACACCAAAGATCTGGCAGGGAACTTAGGAGGTAGAGACAAGATATAGGGTCAGCACCTGACAATTAACTAATCACCACCTAGGATGCACATGCCAGCACACAGCAGAAGCATGCAGGAAAACAGGAGCGGAGATAGGTGAGTATGGTGCAACGAGGACCCAGAGGGATACAAGCACGTCTTCGGTCTGGCATGGGTGCCGTGGCGTGACTTGTGACAGATTAAAATATAAATATTTTCTCAAATATTTTTAAACGAGGAAAATTAAATCATTTTGATTGTAATTCAACAATAAAACTCTGGCCCTTTAAGAAAGTAAAACTGAAGTCATAAGCATGATGGATCACTATGTTAAAGGGGTTGTCTCATTATATCGATTCGTCTTACTTTAGTCCTGTTTTCTAGGTTTCATTTTTAATTCAGGGGCATGTTTACTGGCTTCTACTAGTTACTACTGAGGACACCAGGTCTGTATTTATAGCGACCAGCGTTGGAAGCCTATCAGGAGAAATTGAACATGTCTGTAGCTATAGCAACCTGAGGAGCTGATGCACCCCATACAAGAGAGGATATCTAGCAATAGGTAAGACACAGTTAATGAACACATATTGCAAAATTACTTGTTTTTGCAAAATCTTTAACATAAAAAGCAATCCTTGTAGTGAGACAACACCTTTAACATCTATGAGAGACTTCCTGTTTCTGAGCTGGGAGAGTTCAGTGTTCAGGAGGAAACCTGTAAGTCTGCAGCATATGAATACAGGGAAGATCTGTGCTGCGATCTTTATACTTAATGCTATAATATTAGCAGAAATATTGAATGGATTCATGTGTGTTATGAATGAGGAGGCTGGAAGCTGCAGCAATAAAAGTAAACCCTATCATAGCAAATGTCCTTAGTGTAGTTTGGCTGTCACAGGCTGTATGCAGTATGTAACAAGCAGCTAAATCGTCAACTAGTAGATTAACCTTTTACATGCAGCAATGTCTTCCTTTAGTAAAGTAACCCTTTACAGTTGAATCCTGGCCAGATCAGAGCACACAGCTCGATGTACGATTTAGATGCTATATTATAGCACCAACTCTCCTCAAACTATTGGTTTTTCCCAGAGAAAAGAAAATCTCATCAGATTGTGACCTCTCTGTGATGAAATGAGTGTTAAACCTCTGTCCCTATAATACTAAGGGAAATCCTTTGATTTGCTAATGATATGGATTTAATGTACTATCAATTTTTGTGTTTTTGCCACACATAGGTAGGTGGTGGTGGTAGGTCCTCTTTAACTAGTTGCCAACCACCCGTTGACGGTTTTGGTCTAAAACTCACTTTTTTCCCAAAAAAAACCTATAGGCAAAAAAGTATTAGACCAAAACCGTTTCATACATGTGGCCCTAAGTGTCTGAGCGGTAGCTGTATATCTCTACACAGACATTCTGAAATGTCCATGTAAAGAGCGCACCTGCGCTGGTGGAGAGCCAGTTGTCAGTGATAGCTGGGCTCTCCGCTGAAAAGGCAGGGATGGTTTGTTACCATCCATGTCTTCACTGTGTATACATCGCTTAATGACGCCAGGGCTCAGTAACTGCCTGAGTTGCTGAGTTTTAGCAGATACAGACCAGCTCTGCAGTCCATGCAGTTGATGTGTTTTCTCTGGATATCCCCTGTAATTGGAGCTTATACAGTGTCAATTTTTGAACTTTTGACTTCTGAGGTCCATATCTCACCATCCATTACAGCCTTGAATGTAAGACTACCATCATTTTATACACAATCATCTTGGCTATATCATACATATCTTTGACCTGCTACTATTTAGCATATGCTTAGTTCTGCAGTTTCTTGTCATGTAACAGCTCCCTTGGTGTTTTGCTCCCTTGGTGGAACAATCTTTTTCTTCTTGTATACTACATATTACAAACTGTTCTAAGCTTTTTCTTAATAGCTCAGTGTGTTATTAGGCTGATTCCCAAGCAAAAGATCACTGGATCAAATCGAAGAGCAGCCATGAAGAAGATTTCCCAAGAAAAGAGAAACTGCATTATTCATCTCATCAATAGTGGTCTATTGGCCAAGGCAATTGCCAAACTGCAGCATGTGAGGCCATGACAGCTTGAAGAATATGAAATGAAGTCAGTCCCTTCTTTCCAAAGCAAAGAGGTGGATATACAGGCAAAATGTCGGAGTCAACACGTCGACTCATCACAAGGTCTATCAGTTCTGGCGCAGCAAATATGGCAGTGAAGTGTATAGTTTGTAATAGTGAGATCACAGGGGTCCATGCATGCACTATGTGACACGCATTACACAGGTCTGGAATGATGGCCCAAAAAAAGGTGAAGAAGCCTTGACTTCTACATCATCATAATAAGCGTCGGCTCGAGTTTACAAAAAAGTATGAAAAGTGGAACATTGGAAATGGGTGATTTGAAGTGATGAGATGAAAGTCATAGGGCTTTGATGGGTGCAAATGGGTCTGAAAGAATCAAGAGAAAAGGGGGTTATTGGATACAGAAATTGAAGGAAATTTGGTAGAGGAAGCCTGATGATATTGGGTTGTTTCACAGCCAAAAGCATTAGATACTTGATCAGGATCAACGGTGGTCTCTATGCTGAGCTATATGTGAGTATCCTACAAGATGAGTTACTTTGTACACTAGAGTACTATAAGTATCAAAAGGACGACATAGTGTTTCAGCACGACAAGGACCTGAAGCACATGTCAAGATTGGCAAAAAAATGCTTCAGTGACAATGAAGTAGAGTTGCTGGATTGGCCCCCACAGTCCCCAGACCGAAACCCAATCAAACACTTGGGCTCGAGGTGAAGAAAAAGCTATATTCATACCCAAGTGAGTCCACCAGTATGCACCAACATTGGGAACGTGTAGAAGAGACCTGGGATAAGATTTAGGTGGAGACATGTTTGAATCTGATCAAGATCATACTCAGAAGATTTCAGGCAGTGTTGAAAGCCAAAGGTGGATTTACAAAATACTAGCAAAATAATAAAATTTTAAATTTCGATTTTTAGGAGCAAAACAATAGCAATGCAGTTACATGACAAGAATCTGCATAAGTAAGCATGTGCTAAATACTTGCAAGTCAAATTGATGCATGAGATTGCCAAGATGATGGTAGCCTCATCTTCAAAGTTGTAAGTGGATGGTGAGATATGGAGCCTGAAAGTCAAAAGTTCAAAACATTGTTACCCTTTTGCTTGGCACTCTATATCAGAGAAAATCAGAGAAAATGGTGATGTAAAAATGCCACCCAAAGATGTTTTTCTGACCTTGTGTAAAATTAAATAATAAAAACATACCCAAAATAAAATTTTATTAAAATTAATAGTAACCACCCAAACAGCAACTTTTATCCAGGCCCCAAATGGCCCTAAAACTTTAGGTCACTGATATATGAATGTCAGTAATGGAAAATTTACACAATTGCAAAAGTTAGCGGTACCTTCGCTGTTCAAAAAATTTATAAAAAATGTGAAAAACAGACTTTTTTCTTTTTACTATTTTACTATAACATATTAAGGGGTGCTGGAAATGTTGAATGCTGTCTGAACTTATTGTCAAGTTCTTAAAATCAGCCTGAGATTACCTATTGTTTTATTATGTGTAATTCTCCTGAAAGTAAGTAGCAGTTAGAAGATTTATAACCTGTGGTAATAATCATATGTTCAGGAGAATAACTGAATGTAGGCTGTGATGCTTTAATAATACTCATTATTAAAGTGCTTACATTGACCTGAGTGGTTGTAACATATAGTACTTACTATCATAATTCTTCTATATCTTTTGATAACCCCTTTAAGAATAGAAGAATTATGATAGTAAGCACTGTATGTCACAACCGCTCAGTATCAATTTTGCAATGAGTCGAATGCAAAAACCCCTCACACCGACCAATTTATTGGTTTTTTCCCCTAAAGAAGATTTTCCCCTTCCGAAGCCATCTTGCCTCTTACCCACCAACCATAATTCACACTGCACGATGAGGGGCAAATACCCGAAACAGCTGTCTGTATTGAACTTAACGGTTTGCTCAAATCCGGGGGTGTACTACAAGGGTCAAGGTATCATCGCTACCACCCCTGCAGCCTAGGGGGAAAAAAGCCCTTCTGCCACATAAGGAGATACCAGCATTTTAAGTGGCACATGGGAGCTGGGGGGCCGGTTTCAGTTTTTGCAGTAGGGCCCCGGAGCTTCAAGTTACGCCTCTGCTCAAATCCCTTTCACATTGCTAGGCTTCTGCGAGCTACATGTGAACTGAGGATAACTACACCAATAGGTGCCTTTTGAGCCCTTTACCTTTTTTTCCATAAGCCTTGCTTTAATAGGAGTATTTTTTTAAAAGCGTCCGCCTACATTCAGTTATTCCCTGAACATAGATTTTTACCACGGGTTATAAATCTTCTAACTGCTACTTATTTTTCGGAAAATTTTACACATAATAAAACAATAGGTCATCTGAGGCTGATTTTAAGAACTTGACAATAAGTTCAGTGTACTGTGATGGCCTTCGAAGCCACCAGAGCTCAATACAATACAATACTTTCAGGAAGTGAGATAAAGGAAATTCTCAGTAAGAATGTGCAATCAGCAAATCCGCAGCAACTAAGTGATGCTATAAGTTTTACGTGGCCCAGTCTCTGTAAAAATTGTCCAGAACTTGTTATCAAAAGCCATTGGATTATATTTAGTCTTTTAGGATCAGCTAAAAAGGGGCCACTGGTGTGTTTTGGGTAAACATCTATCAATTTTATTTAAAACTGCTTTCATTGCTGCAATGAAATAAGCACATTGTATTTTAATAATAGTGCTTATTTAAGTGATGTGATGTCTTATAGGTTGCCATGGTAAGTGCTGTGGAAATTGCGTTTGTTCTCTGTTTAGATTGCACAAAGAAACAGTAGACATGTGCTCCTTATTGGCAGGCATCCATTATAAGTCAAAAGTTAAAGGGGATAAAGGAAGAAACTGGTTAAAGACATTTTTTAAAACTTGGGGAAGATTCTCTCGAAATTTTTTTTCCTTAAATCCCTTATCACTAAAGGAACAGAGAGTTATATCTTGAGTCCTTTATTGGTGTATTTTGCATGTTATGTTTTTATCAATTTAACTTTTGATATTGCTGTCAAGCTGGGACTAAATTCAATATTACACCCACTCTATGCTCCAAAATGTACTTATGTAGCAGAGCTACTGTATGTTTATCAAGTTGTGCTTATTAGTGTTGAGCGATTTTTATCGACAAAGTTGATATCGGCAAGGTTTTTATGGTGATCGAAATTTCCAGACATGCGATAATTAAGGTTAAAAAACTGTGATCACTATTAAAACGGCCTTTTTCGGCGCTTCCTGTAAATTTTGGCGGGCCCGCAAAACAGATTACAAATAGAACAGGGTGAGATTGGGGGCGACTATGACGGGATGTGAAGGTTTCGAAAGGCTGGGGAAAAAACAACATGACCTGTTTTAATAGAACAGCGTTTTCCCTTTTCACCTCAGTTCTCTCACGTCTCATAGGGGGACCGCGTCTGCCCGTGGGCCCAAAAAGCTCAGCGAAATTATCTATTTCTGCACAGAGAAACCCCTACTATTAGCTGTGATCCTTCCCCAATTTTTGTTAATTAGAGATTTTTAAAATTTTTTTGTCTTACTAAGAATTTTTAAAAACACATCTACCGCTTAAATTCACGGCGGTGGAGTGGGGGGGGGGGGGCCCGCGGGCGAACCAGACAACTCTTCTATAAAAAACACGGGTAAAAATTCACCAAGAATTAGTGTAACATTTCAGTGCAAAACTTTATTATTAACAGTTTGCTATTGAAATATTTCCTGGATATTGGGCGCCTAACTTTTATTGGGAAAACTCATTTCTGTAAAACTGCAGGTCTCTTTGTTTGCTGCAAAACCCATTTTATTATCAGTATACATTTCAGATAGGTGTTCATTTTCAATTTTACCCATTACACCTGTGACTGTTGATATATCCACCTTTGCATTTAAAATTTTACAATCCACAATCTTGTAGTCAGCACAGGTTTTTTTTGCCAAAAAACTTTTAAATCTACGAAAACATCAAGTTACGTGTTTTTTGACTTTGCGCACCCACATTTTTCATTACGCAGCATCCACTAAAACTTAAACAGCAATTCTATATTCACCACAGGTAAAAATTTAAAGGGCAAAAAATCCCCCGTTTTTTAAAACCAAAACTAACTTTTTAGGGTTTTTTTTTATTTTTTTGGGCGCCCCAGCATTTTTTCATTACCAGCATCTACGTAAATTTTAAAAACAGCAATTCATATTCACCACAGGATTGAAAGGTGCAAAAAATATCTTTATTTACCAAAAATAACAGTTAGGGTTTTTTTTTGACACCACCCAGCTCACCCAGTGAGCGTCACAAGATATAGGGGGCCTTGGCCGTGCTTACTATCCATGGTTGGTGGTAATGGACTTTTCCGACCAGATGCAACAAACCCCAAATTTTGCTTTTGACCCACTGGATCTTGGAAAGCAAGAAGGGTTTTTTGCCAGGGAAGCATCACTCTCTGAGACGGGCTGTTTTGGGGTTTTGCCCCTCGTCAACAGAGCAGAGTGTTCTAGCTTTTTTTTATGGTTATTCCAGCTTCTCCTAACCTGTATAGGTATAATTAACCAGAACATCTCCCACTGACTTTAATGGGGTTCGAGTTCTAGTCCGAATACAACCACGAACCGAACACACTAAAGTTTGAGGTTCTAATAGAACCAGAATTTTTTACTGCTCGCTCATCTCTAATGGTGATAGATACTCTTTAAGGGGTGACTGCCGCACATCCACACTTACTGCACACCATGTCATGCAGTTCTGTCTTGGTGTGCTAAGGGGTTTAAAAATCACAACAAATGTTTTTCAAGAGGAGGACATCCACTTCATATGGGCCAAATAAACTTGTTGAAAAGCACTTGATATATGTTTTAAAAAATAATTTCTTCAAGATCCAGACAGCCGAACTATGAGGTCAACAGCACACATATGCATTGCTTTGATACTGTACAACTTACTTCACAGTCTGCAAAATCTCTCTCTAATGTGTTTTAAGTTAGGATGCAGTCAAATTGCCAAGAAAGTGTTCCCTTGTCAGTGATCATATTTTTTCAATAAAATTAAAGTCTAAAACCCTTTGAAAACCTTTATGTTTGTGCCCATACCCCAAAAATGAAGCACATACAAGCATTTATAAATGAGAGACCTATGTCTAATTTTTTTTTTGAAGGTCTTGAACAATCAAAATATAAACACTGTAAAGTTTTTTTCACACTTTACTAAATTCATATTGGGTTTACAAAAAGAAATTAAGCAGATATTTGGAATTCTGTCAAAGATATTTATGCACAATTTTTTTTTTAGTTTAAAGAACAGATTGTTTGATCATACTACTTGAATGCACCCAATGAAACTTGAATTTCGAATGTGTCATTCTCATCTATTAATTTCATACCAGCGAGAACAAGTTCAGATGTATACATACTAAAATAGAATGTGACCTACATACAGTTTTTATTTCCCAAATATAAAACATACAGCTGAAAACAGTCCAAATATGGCCAGAAGTAGATTACATTTGATCTATAATAGCTTATCGCTACACCATTGTCGTGCAACAGTTCATGCCTTGATACCGTATTACTGGTACTCAGACATATACATACAGTATAGTCAACTTAATAGATGTGAACTTGCCCTCACATCAGAATGCGACATGATGTTGAGGCTTAAAGGGGAATTTGAACCATAGACTTTGATGACATACAGTATCACTAGGATATGCCATCAAAATCTGGTAGGTATGGGTGCCCACCTCTGGGACCCAAATCTATCTTGGGAATGTGTCTCCAAAATATTGGTTCAGAATGGAGAGCCAGTTGTGCTTGTGCATGACTCTCCATTCTGTTTTGTGGGAGTTCTAAATACAGCCAAGCTCTGTGCCCTTTAAAAAGTGTGCTCACCTACCTTTACACAGATAAGATTCAATAATATCTTTTTTTGGATCAAAATCTATTTTTTTTATATCATTCTTTAGTGTTTACAGCTTCCTACTACAGAGTTGTAAGTTTCCTCCAAAGACAGGAGTTTTCTGAAATTTTTGGAAAGCCCCTTACTTTTTAGAACTGCTTTAAAATTAACCTGTACTCCCCTCTTATGCTGTTGCGGTACAAGTGCCACTGATGTTACAGAATCCCACACAGGTTAGTCCACAGTAACATCCCATCTATTACTCATGGCTATGATTACAAAAATTAAATGAATAAAAAAGTTCCTGGCTCTTGGAATGCTGACAAATATATTAGGCCATGCCTCTGGCACAGACTAATAAGCATTTAGCCACCTGGCAACCAACAGCAGCTCGCATTTAACAATGGAATCCCCCTCTTTCTGACCAACCACTTAAAGGGGTTTCCTCATTACACACTTTCACAGACTTGAGCCGTTTTTTCTGTCTTACATCTTTCAATCCAGCGGCGAGTCTCTCCTCCCAGTAGGCTGGTCTTCCTTCACTGAAGAGTGGTGACATCATCATTCTGTGGGAGCAGTGGAAGGGAGAGGATGTCACAGCTCTGCAGACCTACTGCAATGGTTCTCATGTCTGCAGAGCTGTCACCCCCCTCTACAAGCTCCTTGTAACCAGAACACCTGCACTGCTGTAACCAGAACACCTGCATTGCTGTAAAAAGTTCTACATACAGCCTGAACTAATTGAACAAATGTGAGAAATGCACTCTGCTCCCCCCTCTGTTATCAGGCAGCAGGTAGAACAGACTCTATAAGGCTTTGTTATATGGGTGATGGAAGCAGACTGTATAAGGCTATGTTTTATGGGAGAGTGAATCTAGCAGCTAGAGACTCAGTAATTGCCCAGATCCTTCACATATTGCTGGGAGATGAGCATACAGGAGCTCAGACAGGCTTTAGTATACAGACACAACCATCACAACAAGCTGAGTTACCTAGTTTCACTTTCATTTTCCACATCTCAGAGGGGAGTAAGCACAGAGTGCAGACAGCAAATCACAGCACAGGGGACATGTGCCATTCGGGGTGTGTGTCCCAACAGGATGAATCAAATATCAGCCAGCCAATTACAGAAAAATGGGGGCGTGGCCTGAACCCAGGCTACAGTTTTAGGTGTAGAATACACAGATTGGCTCATATCTGCTATACTTAATGATTTAGGTGATGCAAACCAACTGCAAAAGTGCTTATTTTTACTGTCCCCATCATTATAGAAATGATCTTTGTAGCGAGAAAACCCTTTTAAATTAAGCAGTTGCTATTGACTGTGGTATCCCCACAGCAAAGGGGTTAAATTAAGATTATTACTGTTATCTCTGATTCCAGCAGTTGCAGCAGGTATCTGTATATTAGAGCCATGGACCTGCTGCTAATCATGTGGATACTGTTACAGTGTCACTCAATACATGTTTGGCTACCTGGGTGTAGCGGTTTTCTCACCCCCTGAACCATGAGTGTTTTTGTCTATCAAATTTAAAGTACTGTTTGTCTTTTGCACTTGCTGGATCCTTTTAATAATTTTGCTTCGCTTGTTTGGCTGTGTGGGTCCTATGGTCGGGACCTGGATCAGTGTCAGGCCTGCGAAGCAGACTTGTCAGGAGAGGAGACCAGCAATCATATCCACACAAGCACCGGTGAGCCCCACTTCCTTCTATTAGCCTTTGGGCATTGTTTTTGTGCCGTGTAAGGTTATTACTGTTATCTCTGATTCCAGCAGTTGCAGCAGGTATCTGTATATTAGAGCCATGGACCTGCTGCTAATCATGTGGGTACTGTTACAGTGTCACTCAATACATGTTTGGCTGTATAATACACCTTAAATTATTTTAATTCTTGTAATTTTTTCATGTCAGTGCAAAGCAACTTTAAATATAGACAAAAAGCTTTTTTTTATACATTATAGATAGAGATGGGCGAATTTCTCAAAAATTCGATTCGGTCACTTCGCCGAATTTTCCGACAAAAATAAATTCGGTCACGAATCGTGTTAAAAAGCAGCTATTTCCAGGCTGCACAGGGCCTAGCAGGTCAGTAGAACGTTTGCCATGCTTAAATATGGGCAGAGGGAGCTTGGTTTGGTGCTTCAAAACAATGTTTGTGTTTTGAGTATGACACGGCAGATGACTGTCGCCGCTCTTATAATCTCTTCACTATAAACAGTTCCCTGGTGGCGACTAAGAGGTCAAAACTGACTGCAAAAACTCAAGGGGGAATGAAGCCTGATAAAGTCCATGCCAGCTAAAGCTGGAAAAAAACAATTCTGAGAGTCAGGTGTGCAACATTAGTGACAGAGTGTGGAGGTGACTGGCGGTCAGCCACAGCAGCATGAGGTCAGGGCAGTTGGCACAATGATATTCTGGAGGTGGCAAAACACGAGGAAGCCACAGAGTGGCAGCAATGACTGAGAGTGCTTCACGAGGTCACGGCGGCAGCATAAAATGAGTCAGGCAGGGTGAGCACAATGACATTCTGGAGGGCGGCAAAACAGTATATAGAGGCCACAGAGTGGTCACAATGATCAGTTGAGTCACTGAAAGGCAGCAGCATTAGAACAAGGTCAGTGGCAGAGGGGGGGGGGGGGGGGGGGGGGGGGGGGGGGGGGGGGGGGGGGGGGGGGGGGGGGGGGTGAGAGGTGGGGGGGTAAAAAAGGTAAAAAGGAAATTATGGAGGCGGAAAAAAAGTATTAGCCTAGAGTTGCAACAATGATACAGTGTGGAGGTCACGACAGCAGGCAGCATGAGATCAGGCAGTGGCACAATGACATTCTGAGGCAGCAAAACAGTATTAGGCCACAGAGTGGCACAAATCTCACAGTGTGTGATGTTTCATGCAGTATGAGATATCAGCAGTGGCATCAATGACATTGCTGGAGGCGGCAAAACAGTATTAGCCACAGAGTGGCACAATCACAACAGTGTGAGGTCATGCGGCACAGTATGAAGATCAGGCAGTGGCACAATTGAGCGAATTCTGGAGGTGGCAAAACAGGAGGAAGGCCACAGAATGGCACAATGACTAGAGCTTGAGGAAGAGGAGGTCACGGCATGCAGCAGTAATGAGGTCAGGCAGATGGCACAATGACACAGTGTGGAGGACATGTCAGTCAGCCACAGCAGGGCGGGCATGAGGTCAAGACAGTGGCACCAATGACATTCTGGAGTGGCAAAACAGGAGTGAAAGGCCACAGAGTGGCAGCAATGACTGAGAGCTAGGTCACGGCGGCCAGCAAGCATAGAGTTCAGAGTTTGCAGTGGCACAATGACACAGTGTGGATTGTCACGGCAACAGGGGCAACATCAGCAGGTGCAGTCAATAGGTCATAGAGTGGACACAATGACAGAGTGTTGAGGAGGGTGGCATACCAGTCCCTGGTTAAAGATGGTGGTAGGTAAGGATTGAGGTGAAAACTGGCCGCAGGATGTGTTGGCAATTAGATACAGTGTGTGGGCCAAAATAAACTGATTCGTGTTGCGGCATCAGAATATGTGTCTGGAGGCAGGTAGATTTAAGCCCAGACTGAGGACGCCAAAATGCATTGGTGTTTGGAAATCCATGGGCCGATCGCATGCCTGATTCCTCTTTGACAAAAGGTCATTTCGTATCCACATTTCCCGTGGACAAAGTGGGTTCTCCTTGGGTTAACGAAGGCCCCCGCCGCACTGGAACACCCGCTCTGAATGCCACACTACTGGCCGGGCAGGACAGCTTCTTCCACTGCAAACTCGGGCAAGAGGTTGCGGCCACACATCCATTATTGCTGTCCTCAGTGAGTCGCAGTCTGATCTTCTAACGTGAGTTGTGGCAGTGGTGCTGTCCAAGTAGGCCACACCCTGTTTCGTTCGGGACTGCTCCAGGTCCTGGCTCGGCTGCTGCGCTGGCGACTGCCCTCCTCACTAGTCCGTGTGAAGGAAGGCAGCCTCATCATGTGACTCCCAGACTTAGGTTAACTACTTGATGGAGTCTGGTACTGCACCTAACCCCCCACCTTCCCCCAGC
This sequence comes from Phyllomedusa bahiana, assembly GCA_025379985.1. Taxonomy (NCBI): domain Eukaryota; kingdom Metazoa; phylum Chordata; class Amphibia; order Anura; family Hylidae; genus Phyllomedusa; species Phyllomedusa bahiana. Next base: position 66,102 of record JAODAL010006156.1, read on the forward strand.
AGCCGCGGCAGTAGTACTTGAGCGCTGAGGAATCCCCCGCGGACAACCTGTCATAGGAGGGACATGCCAGCACATAGGGCAGCGTGCCACGAATTACGGAGGATTTCCCTATAGTATATTGAGTTTGTCTTCCCGTCTCAATAGCGGTAAAAAGTGCTCGCCATTTTGACCGGTAGCAAGGGTCCCAATAGGGTGGAGAGTCCAGAATTCATCCCTGCGAACCCACTTGCCGGAAAGTCTTGACCTAGAATTCTGTCACAAGGCCATTCAGAATAAAGGCATGCTTTCGGGCCATCCTACACGAATTGACTCCGAGGGGCTCCCGGCCTCCATTTCCACTGTAGATACTGCCACGGTGATCTGGGGGTCATCTCCCACGTCCTCCTCATCTCCATCTACCTCCTGCCAGCTGCTCTCTGCTCCTCCTCTCTTGTCACCTTCGTATAAAATCACTAATTTCACCAACTGACAAATGCTTGCTGGCTTTAGCTATTCTGCCACTTGTCACTTCAACTATCTTTGTTTATTGTCTGCTTTCTTCCTGTCCAATGGTCCCTCCACCCCTCCCACTCTCCTCCACCTCCATTTCAGTCCCCATCGGACCACATGTGGCCCCACGGAGATGTATTCGCGCACCATTCCAGTCCCCTGCCCAACAGATTTTTCAGCATCTTGTTGCAGGACTGAAGGGCAGTGGAATGGACGTTTATTCATCGCCGTAAGTCCTGGCCCGACTGCAAATTAGACACGCTCCTCGCATGGCCTCACAAACCGTGTCTGTGGCAGGGGCCGGACGGGTGGGTGCGACTCCCGAGAAGTTTATGATACAGCGTTCGATGAGGGCAAGCATCCACTGGCAGACATCAAAGTTACACAGGTGATATATTTCTGTCAGGGCCATGATCAACAAAGCAAGTATGACGTTTAATTGCCCGAATCACTTGTTCATACGAGTCGTGGTCCAAGCATGTAGCAGGGGCGGCATTTCCAACGGGGGGGGCCGCGTTGGATTCTCACACCCCCACTCCCCCCCCCCGCACCTCCCCTTCCCACCCCTCCCCCTCCCCCCGCCCACTCGCCCCCTCTTTACTCCAGCAGCCAGGCGTATATATAATATATTCTTTCGATCAGCCGCAGGCCGCCATTCTAGGAGTTTTGGTACCTGGCTTAATGTACGCATTGATAAAGAGGGCCATCACAGTATCCTGTGCCAATTAAACAGAATGTTTCTTAAGATCGTTGGAAGACTACAGTGAACATTATACAACAACCAGGATATGAACACTTGCGGCCATGCAGGGCGCATGGTGACCATCCCTCCCTCGGTGTGGCAGCTGCGGACACCTAAGTTCCTCCCATGCCTCACCATGGTTCCGTAATTGGCAGTTGGCGCGGAGAAAACCACACATCTGTGATTTCTTGCTTGCATGACGCGGAGCAAGTTCCCTCCGTCCTGTGTGACATCGTTCGCCGAGGCAAGGCCAGGTGTAGAACTGCGTGACACCATGCTGTGGCCCTACACATTGGTAAGATGGAGGGGGGCAGTATGCTTGAGGAGCTGAGAGATGTGGTGATGGTGAGGAGGATGTATAGCGACATTGGGCTGCAGTTGCAGCAGTTTGACAACGTGGGAGAAGCTTGTCTCCTGTCCAATGTGTTTGGTGTGCCTGGGCCGGAAGGCACATTCACCCAGTGGGCCTGTAAAGGACTGTACTGCCCTGACCGTAGTTACAGCTCTTCAGACGTCCGCGGCTGCCTTGCACCTTGGAACAAAACGCGATAAGTCTCAAGGACTGGCCCACCTTCTGTTCTACATACTTAATAGATAAGTGCTGGTACTGCCTTTTTGGAAAGAAAATACGGCTTGGAACTCTCCAACACGGCTCTCCGCCCTCGCACGCACAATACAAGCCATTATTTCACCTGACTGGTGCTGATCCACTATTTGGAAAGGGAGTGGACAGCAATCCAACAACTTGGGAACAGGAGCAACGGTTCAGCTACTGCTGCACCTTAGGATGCATTAAACGCATACTAATGTCTCTTAGGCAATCGCCTCGCTGAACGACAGGCTTTCGCGCATAAGATACGATGACAACAGCATCTGGACTCGTCAATGATTGTCAAAGAGAAACAGCCTCCCTTTCTGCAGGAGGTGATGGGAGCCTTGAACTGGCTGCAATGGCAATGCGAGCCACAGGGCGCTGCTGCTGCAGTTTCTGCGCGGCAGGATGGACCACCACATCAGAAATTCACGATTCTCCATGCCACCGGATGGTGATGCTCATTGAATGTGCAGGGCCGGGTGCCAACGTTTAGCACCCTGCCAACTCTTCAACTTTCTGCCCACAGATTCACTATATACCCATATTCGCTCCTCCTGTGTTCCATAGCAAAGAACAGTCCACACCCTGAGTATCGGAAAAAAAATTTTTACCGCCAGACGCTCCGCACTGAGGACTACTGCCGCCGCTGCCTCGCTGATCCCCTGTGCACCTACAATCTTGACCTGTCAAGCGATATTTTTACTCCGTGGCCGCTGAACATCCCACCTCACCGCTGTCTATCCTGCGACTCACACCACGACCCTGTCCACACGACCACTTGCTGCTGCGCTGCTGCCTGACGCGCAAGCTGAACCCCTCCTTCTCCTGACGATGATGAAGCCCTTTGTCTCACCCGCCCCAAGTGCCGGTTGGCTAATCATCAACTATTTTGTGTATCATCGTCACTGCTGTCCTCATCACCGGTCTGGTATGCCCGAGGCTGACCTCTCCACAACAATTACCTCCCATGCCACTCTCCACATCTATACTTTGGCCGCCTACAGCAAGAAGCAGGTGGGATTATTGGGCCCCTTCTTCGCTGCCAAGTAGCTTGCTGATCTGCCTCCCTCAAATTGTTCATCCTCGCTATATAGTGGCGCTGAGCCCAGACCACAAGTAGATCTCTGGCTGAGAGAACCCGGATGGGACAGAGGTGGGCTAGAGGAATAGGTGAAGGCCGCTGACCCGCTCCCGGGCCATGCCTACTAAGGGTTGTGTCTGAAGTTCCCACTGACTCTTGGCTGGGGTTGTCAGATGTCATCTGGGAGGAAGAGGGATGACCTATCAACCAATCAAGACCCTTGGTTGCTGACAACACACGTCCGCTAGATGACAGCGGCAGTTGTGGCCTCACCGAGTGACCCGTGCTGCGACGTCCCCTTGCTGTCTGCGACCTGGGCCTGTTCCAGGAATGTTTGTGCCACTCGCAGGTGCAGAGCCTGCCACCTCTCTGTCTGACATACTGTTTGTTCTAAATGTACAGACTGGCTGTTGATGATATATTTGTTATATGATAAATAGTACACCCAGTTTTTACTCCAAATGAACCAGTAAGAGAGCTTTGGGTAACCCTTTTGGATATAGAATTGCACTCCACAAATGGCCAGGAAAAATGTACTGTATGTGCCGTTTAAAACACTGTGTGTTTACAAAAGTGTAAATTAGCACAAACAGGCTTAATTAACCTCGGACATGAATTATGCTACAGGAAAAATTTATATATTTTGGCGTTGAAAAAGACGTTTAATTTTTGTTCAGCACACCCAGCGAAAATAACGCGTTTAATTAAACCCCTGGATGTAAATTGCGCCAAAGAATTGAGCCGCACAGAAAATAGTATCATTGTAACGTGTTACAAATTGCGTGGTTTTCTACGCCACACAACAAGGAATACCAGTTGTAATTAACCTAGCTATGTGAATTCAGGCAACAGGAAAAATTTATTTTTTTTGGCGTTGAAAAAGATGGTTTATTTTTGTCAGCACACCAGCAAAAACAACGCTTAATTAACCCTGGATGTACATAGCGCCAAAGAATTGAGCCGCACAAAATAGTACAATTTTTATCCGGGGTTAAAAAATTGGTGTTTTCTACGCCACAAACAAGAGATACAGTTTTTTTAATTTTAAACCTTTTTTTTGTGAATTAGGCTTTCAGGAAAAATTTTTTTAAATTTTGGCGTTGAAAAAAAATGGTTTTTTTTTTCCAGCACACCACAAAACCAAAAAGCTTAATTAACCCCTTGGGAAAAGTAAATTCGCCAAAAATTGAGCCCAAAAAAATAGTACTTTGTAGCGGTTTCAATTGCGTGTTTTTTTACCCACACAACAAAATACAGTTGTAAAAATTTAAACCCTTTTCTTGTGAATTAGGCCCACAGAAAAATTTTATATTTTTTTCGTTGGAAAAAAACGGTTTCTTTGGGGCAAAACCCCAAACCCGGGAAAAAAACCCTTAAATTTAAACCCCCGGATGTAAATTGCGCAATAGAAATTAGCCCCCCCAAAAAAAGAATTTGTATTTGGGATTGTAAAAAAACCCGTTTTTTTAAAAAGAATACAAAAAGGAACTGGGTTAGATCCCACTTTGGGTATTTAATTTTATATGCAACTGCAGTGGACCACACTGGATTTCAGATCCAATACCCAAAAAAAAATTTGAAATTAAAAATTAAAGAACAGTCCTGAGACAAGCTGAGACACCCCCACCGAAATCGCATATAAAAAAAATTCTCAGTAAAACCAAACAACCCGGCAGTACCTTCCCTGATGGCACAGTGAAGGGGTGTATTTTAAATCCCTCCAGCAAACAAAAAACGCTTAAATTTAACCCCGGGTGTAATTTCGGCAAACAATTGAGCAAACCCCAAAAACAGCTTTGTAGCGGTTACAAAAAGGGGGTGTTTTTTTTTCGCAACCCCCAAAAAAAAAAAAATTTAATTAACCTTCCCTTGTAAATATGCAAAAGGAAAAATTGGGGGTTTTTTTTGGCGGTGGAAAAAAACGTTTTTTTTAGTCACCACAACAGCAGAACAACGCTTAATAACCCTGGATGTAAATTGCGCAAAAGAATTGAGGCAGCCAAAAATGAAGTGGTATTTGTATTGTAAAAACGCTGTTTCTTTAAATGGAATACAACGGGAAAAAAGGGCTTAACCCCCTTGGATATTCAATTTTGCTTGAGCAGATAGCATTAAAATGTATATGCAGCTACATTGACGCACACGGGAACTTCAGATCCAATACCCCATTAAATCAGAAATAGAACGTTAAGGAGAAGCAGTCTCTGAGTCAAGCTGAGACACCCTCCAAAATCGCTGTATAAAAATCAGTTCTTCAGTAAAAATCACCGCAGCAGCACCTTCCCTAATCAGTACAGTGAGAGCGGTATGAGCTCCCAGCGTCACGCCCGGACTTATATAGTGCGGTGACGTCACAGAATCCCGCCGGTCTCTGATTGGCTTCACCTCTGCACATGTCATGCAGGCTATGCCCTTCTTCCTCCCAGATTGCTTTGCCCCATGTAGCGCCATGTGCTCGCAGCCATTTTATCAATCAAAAGAACACTTCGTTCACCCGAAGTACCCCAAAGTTCGACTTTGTTCCGAACCGAAGTTTTCCTGAAATTCTAAACGAATTCCACTTCGTTAGAATCAATTCGCCCATCTCTAATTATAGACAACATGTATGAATGGCGCTGCACCATTTTTTGCTGTACTTTGAGCTAAAAAAACAGCCGTCATAGCTCTGTTCTCTAGATTTATCAACCATCGAATGCCAAGACTTGCCACAATCTGTACCAGAGTCATAAAATGCGCCAAAAAACACAGAAAACTTATGAACAAATCCATAGCAGTGGTATGGCTGAGACTACTTTTGGTGTAGAACGGGACACATTTATAAAGTGCTGTGAGACACTTTCATACATACTATCAGATCAAACACTATTAAAAGCAAAGTTAGAACTGGCAAGTCGCGAGGTTTATACATATCCCCCTATGTGCCCAAACCTGGTATCTTCCTGAGTCTCCTCATAATGAAGTAGTGCAGCACACCTACAATATTTCAGTGAATACTCCATTTCCCATAGAGATAACAAGGTCTGGACATATAGGGCAATGTATGTACAGGGCTGCGCCAGTATTCTTGTGTGTTTACAGCCCAAAAACTGGCGCATACCTGTTCACTCGATGTATGAGCAGGTGCACTCCAAAAGTAGGCGAATTTAGCGGCACCTGCGACACTTGTAATGCTCTCAAGATGTGGGGGCATTTTGGGGGGCGTGTCGCACCTCCACCATATGATTCTACACATTTATGACTGTAGGAAGGCAAAACTAGACGCATTACTGCTGGAACAGGCAGACCACGTAACAAAAAGAAGTTTACCTGAGCCTGAGTTGTTGTAGTGGAGCTAGAATGCGCCAAATCTATGACCCGCAGGAGAACAGGTCCATACATTCTGGCGCATTGTACACTCCTATTTAGAACTGGCCTCTATGTGCCTAGATCATACATTTTGCCCATAATGTGAATGAACCTAGCCTAAATAACCACCAGAAGAATAGAGACGGCATAGACTACCAGTTGAACATCTGTTTAAACATCTTAATTTGTTTATAAAATATTATATAAATATATAATATATTATATTTATATATATTTTATGTTCCCGACAATCAAATTCAAATAGGTGCAAAGTCAAAATTGTAATATTAACAAACGCACTGTAGGCTGCACTCTCAATTAGAATATTTGAGTCAATTCATCCGTGAGTTGAGTATTGTGGAATTCTTTTTTTCACCTATTCTTATACAAAAAGATGATATGTATCCAGCTTCACAAATTCCAATACATAGAATAAAATCAATTAATGAAGGTATCAGATTCCATGTACAAAAGGATGGTTCGGTCCACTAGGACCTTTCACAATGGAATTCTTCTATTAGGCACTTCTTATTCAATTCCAATATCCATTTTGATATTTTTAAGAAACCTGTATATGTGTTCACAGATGCATGTAAGCCGGAACCGTTATTATCTGGCTGAGGAAAATAGGGAGCGACAGACACATTAGAATCCATGTACTACAATTATTTTTTTTACTAGTTTCCTATGTCACTGTGTGTATATAACGTGCATATGAATAGCATATAAACTACACCTGATGAAGCTGCAGTGATCTCAGATACACGTAAGCGCCAGTCTTTCCACATAGACCATAATTGGTGAAATTATTTTTTACTTCTTTGTGCTTGTTTGATATTACAACATTTGTGATCATGCTCTTGTGTACCTTTTTATAACTTACAACTTAGGGTTTGTTTCATATAAGTTCGTGGTGGAGGTGTTCCAGTCTCTTATATGGGTCTGATATGTTGCTACTTTATAGTTCTTAAGTATTTTTAAAGATTCTTTTTGGATACACTTTTCTGTTTTTTGTATTGTATGTATTTACTGTTCAAATAAAATTGTAATTCAGATATGCAGCTGGTAGTCTGAGCCATCTCTTTCTCTTTATGGTTATGTATTATTCTCATAGTATACACTGTAACCATATGTATGATGGTGCCTGTTCTTTATCTTGTTGATTTGAGCTTGGCATAAAGTCAACAATACTGTGAAGACTGCAGGTGTTTCAAAAACTTTGGGCGACAAGTCCCATTAGTCATTATTTGGTGTATTTTGTACCAAAAAACTGTTGACTGTCACGAGCGGTTCTGCGGCCCCCGGTCGGGCTACGGGCGCACTCGGGCTTCTTCTGTGCCACCAGCTTCAGGGACGAGAGGCGCCGCGGCCCGTGTATCGGCCCGTGGGCGCACTCGCTCCCCTGCACATCCCAACTTACCTGACTGCGCTCCTGCATCCCCGCATCTTCCTGTCAGCCGGCGCGCGCGTCGCCCGCTCCTTAGGGGAGCGGCTCTCTTAAGTTTAAAGGGCCAGCGCAACGGCAATTGGGTATTGCCGGTCGCTGACCCTATATAAGGTAGTCCCTTCCAGAACGTCCCCGCCGGTTCTTTAGTGCCATTGCCTATTGAGAAAGCGTTTCCCTGAGTCTGTTCTGATTACCGTGTACCGTACCTTCTGCCTCCGTCCCTCGACCACGAACCATTGCCGCCTGTCCTGACCTTACCGCCAGTCCCAGACTATGAGCCTGCCTCACGATTCTGTACCGCGCTAAACCTCGACTGCCTCCGCAAGCAAGTCACGTCAGGGGTAGCGACCTGATAGACTCCCGCCACAGCAAGTCCATCCCGCTTTGCGGCGGGCTCTGGTGAAAACCGGGACCTACTTAGATTCTGCTCCTTGGCGTGGCTCACACGATCGCTTGCGGTGGTCCAGTGGATCCACTACTGCGAACCATGACATTTACGCTCTATTCTCTATATAAATGAATTGTAGTAGACAAAAACTAGATGCATTATACGCTAGGCAAAAAACATATCAATGCACCCAAAGTAGGCGCATCAAATATGCTAGCAATGATATGCATGCTATGCGCCTAAATGATGTTATGCGCCTAGATTAAGTGCATCAATTATATTATGCAAGGTATACCAGACATCAGATTTTATACAGGTTCATTCATTCAGGCGCACTATACACGCATTTAATGTGCCTTAAAACTTGTTTGGCGGCGCCTCTTTTCTGGCATGTCTAGATTTAAAGATGGTTTGCACTGATATGAAAAAATGACATGAATTTAAAAGGGAAATAATTTTGGGTGTATTATACAGCTAAGTGACTGTGGTAGCATAACTAAGTGATTATGCTGTAGGTAGAGATGGGCGAATTGATTCTAACGAAGTGGAATTCGTTTAGAATTTCAGGAAAACGTCGGTTCTGAACAAAGTCGAAGTTTGGGGTACTTCGGGTAAACGAAGTGTGCTTTTGATTGATAAAATGGCTGCGAGCACATGGCGTTACATGGGGCAAAGCACTCTGGGAGGAAGAAGGGCATAGCCTGCATGACATGTGCAGAGATGAAGCCAATCAGAGACCGGCGGGATTCTGTGACGTTGCCGCACTATATAAGTCCGGGTGCGACGCTGGGAGCTCATACCGCTCTCACTGTACTGATTAGGGAAGGTGCTGCTGCGGCTGATTGTTACTGAAGAACTGATTTTTATACAGCGGTTTTTGGGGGGGTGTCACAGCTTGTCTCAGAGACTGCTTCTCTTCACGTTCTATTTCTGATTTAATGGGGTATTGGATCTGAAGTCCAGTGTGCGTCCAATGTAGCTGCATATACATTTTAATGCTATCTGCTCACAGCACATTGAATATCCAAGGGGGATCTAAGCCTGTTCCTGTTGTATTCATTTAATGAAACAGCGTTTTTACAATACAAATACCACTTCATTTTTGGCTGCTCAATTCTTTTGCGCAATTTACATCCAGGGGTTAATTAAGCGTTGTTTTGCTGCTGTGGTGACTAAAATAAACCGTCTTTCACCGCCAAAAAATACATTTTTCCTGTAGCATAATTCACAAGCGAAAGTTAATTACAATTTTTTCTCTTGTTGTGTAGCGTAAAAAAATACACCATTGTAACACTCTACAAAGCTAGTAGTTTGTGGTTGCTCAATTGTTTGGCGCAATTTACATCCAGGGGTTAATTAAGCATTGTTTTGCTGCTGTGGTGACTAAAATAAACCATCTTTCACCGCCAAAAAATACATTTTTCCTGTAGCATAATTCACAAGCGAAAGTTAATTACAATTTTTTCTCTTGTTGTGTAGCGTAAAAAACACACCATTGTAACACGCTACAAAGCTAGTAGTTTGTGGTTGCTCAATTGTTTATCGCAATTTACATCCAGGGGTTAATTAAGCGTTGTTTTGCTGCTGTGGTGACTAAAATAAACCGTCTTTAACCGCCAAAAAATAAATTTTTCCTGTAGCATAATTCACAAGCGAAGTTAATTACAAGTTTTTTCTCTTGTTGTGTAGCGTAAACAACACGCCATTGTAACACGCTACAAAGCTGGTAGTTTGTGGTTGCTCAATTGTTTGGCGCAATTTACATCCAGGGATTAATTAAGCGTTGTTCTGCTGCTGTGGTGACTAAAAGAAAACGTTTATTTCACCGCCAAAAAAAAGACATTTTTTCCTGTAGAATAATTCACAAGAGAAGGTTAATTACAAGTTTTACTCTTGTTGTGTAGCGTAGAAAACACGCCATTGTAACACGCTACAAAGCTCGTAGTTTTTGGTTGCTCAATTCTTTTGCGCAATTTACATCCAGGGGTTAATTAAGCGTTGTTCTGCAGTTGTACTCAGTAAAAGAAACTTTGTTTTTCCCCGCCACAGAAGAAATTCTGTAGCATAATTCATATCCGAAGGTTAATTAAGCCTGTTTGTGCTTTTATATTCAGTAAAATACACAGAGTTTTTAAATGGCACATACAAGTCAATTTTGCCCACTTGCCCATTTGTGGAGCGCAATTTATATCCAAGAGTTACCCAAGCTTGTTAGTGGGTTCATTTGGATAATAAGGGTGTGTTTTATCTATACAGATACTTCATCAAACAGTGTCTGTACATTTTAGAAAAAACGTATGTCAACAAAGGTGGCGGGGCTTTTCACCTGAGAGTGGAAACACAAACTTCCACCCGGTCGCAGCGGGGTCACCGTGGGGCCCAAAACGCCCTGTCATCAGGGGCCGGTGTTGTTCAGCAACCCCAAAGGGTTTCTTGATTGGTTACTAGGTCATCCTTTTCCCCCCCAATGACATCATGGCATCATCCTTGTACCATAAAGGCCCACCACCTCTGCGAAGGGAGCTGTTTCTCTTTGACATCATCTCCCGTCCGATCCCGCCCCCTACTCATGGCCCCCACAGCTTTTCACAGGCGATTGCAAAGAGACAACAGAAATGCGTCCAACCATCCTAAGGTGCAAAAGCTACCGTGCTTTTTTCCAAGTTTTGGTGTGCTCCCCCCTTTTTCCCAAATGGGGGACTCTGCACTTTCAGAGAACTAAGGGTTTTGTGCCGACCGAGAGGGATTTCCCAACCGTAATTTCTTTTCCAAAAAAGGGCGACCAGCACTATATAAATATTAAACAGAAGGGGGCCAGTCCTTGACTTATCGTTTGTTCCAAAGGTGCAGGCAGGCGGACCTGGACTGTAACTACAGTCGGGGCCATACATGCCCTTTTACGACCCCGGGGTGAATGTGTTTCCCGGCCCAGGCACACCAACAACTTGGACGGGAACGGCCTTCCCCTCCACTTTTGTCAAACTGGGGCTTTGCCCAATTCCGCCTCCTTCCCCCTCCCCCCACCACCCCCATCCACCCCCACAATACTGCCCTCAACCACATTGTAGGGCACAGCGGTGCACGCAGTTCTACCCCTGGTTTCCTCGCGAAGAATCAAGGGCGAGGAACTACTCCCTTTATGCAGCAAGAAATCGATTTTGGGGTTTTCCTCCCGCCAACTCAAATCGAACCATTGTGACGGACAATGGAGTAACATGTGCCCGCGTGCACCGAAAATTTGATCCATGCCCCTGCAGGCGCACGGGTTCAATCGGGTTTTGTGAAAAGTTCCCAATCTTCCCCCGATTTTCAGAAATTCTAAAAAAGGCCAGGAAACTGTGCTGCACTTCATCCACGTACAAACCCGGGAACACCCTCCTCAGTTCAGCGGCAGAACGGCCCCCCCCAACACACCTGATATGCGATTTTTTCCACCCTTGGAATTCCCCTGCACATGTTTACCGACTGTATGAATTTAAAAAACCATTAAAAGATTTAATGTTTTAAACTTTGAGTCGCCCGGGGACTCATGGTGACACCTGCCTTTGTTTGAGGCCATTCGAGGAGGCCACGTATTTGTCAGTTGCCAGGGCTACAGGGTGAATAACCATTCCACTGCTTCATGTCCTGCAACAGATGCTAAAAACTTCTGGGGAGCGACTGGAGATAGGGACACATTCGCGGTCACTAGTCCGGGGGGGACCCGAAAGGAGGGGGAGGGGGAGGACTTGGAGCAGAAGCTTGCTGGGAAATTAGTGGGTTTTCTACCCAGGTGACAAAAAAGGAGGAGCAGGAGCAGCTGGAGGAGTAGTGGAGATGAGGAAGACGAGGCAATAGCGCAAACCCCCGTGGGATATAAGTGGAGATGGAGGCAGAAACCCCTCGGGGTCCTTGTGCAGATGGCCCCCAGGATTGATTCCTGGCTAGTGACAGCCGAATAGTCAGCATCCGGGAGGGGGATGGCTTGTGGGTCTCCACCCTATTGGATCCTCGCTACCGGTCCAAAATGGGAGCCTTTTTCCCAGCTATTGAGAGGGAGGACAAACTCAAATACTATAGGGAAATCCTCCGTAGTCAGTTGGCCACTGCCTATGTGCGGCATCGTCCCTCCTCTGACAGGTCTGACCGGGGGGGTTCTTCAGCGCTCACGTACTACTGCTGCGGCTGCTGGGGGAAGGTGGGGGGTAGGAGCAGTACCAGCTCCATCAGCAGCAACCTAAGTCTGGAGTCACTGATGAGCAGCTTCCTTCACCTGCCTAGTGAGGAGGGCAGTCGCCAGCAGCAGCAGCAGGACCTGGAGCAGACCCTGAACCAACAGGTGGTGGCCTACTTGGACAGCACTCTGCCACCCCAGTTAGAAGATCCGCTGGACTACTGGGCAGCCAAACTGGATGTGTATCCGCAACTTGCCGAGTTTGCAGTGGAGAAGCTGTCCTGCCCGGCCAGTAGTGTGGCATCAGAGCGGGTGTTCAGTGCGGCGGGGGCCATCGTTACCCCAAGGAGAACCCGCTTGTCCACGGGAAATGTGGAACGACTGACCTTTGTCAAGATGAATCAGGCGTGGATCGGCCAGGATTTCCACACACCAATGCCTTAGGCGTCAGACTACATCAGCCATGACGCCTCACCCAAACTGTGAGAAATGAGTCTGGGTTCAAACTACCTGCCTCAGCCACTATTCTGATGCCGCCACCCGCCTGATGCCACACATCTGCTGACAGTTTCTCCATCTGCCACCAACCATCTTTACCAGGGACTGGTATTGCCACCCACCTCCACACTCTGTCATTGTGCCACTCTCTGACCTCATACTGCTGCTGCTGTTGCTGGTGCCGTGACATCCACACTGTGTCATTGTGCCACTCTCTGACCTCATGCTGTTGCTCCTGCCGCCGTCACCTCCACTCTCTGTCATTGTGCCACTCTGTGGCCTATTCCAGTTTTTGCCACCTCCAGAATGTCATTGTGCCACTGTCTGACCTCATGCTGCTGCCACCATCACCTCCACTCTCTGTCATTGTGCCACTCTGTGGCCTACTACTGTTTTGCCACCTCCAGAATGTCATTGTGCCACTGCCTGACCTCATGCTGCTGCCACCGTCACCTCCACTCTCTGTCATTGTGCCACTCTGTGGTCTACTACTGTTTTGCCACCTCCAGAATGTCATTGTGCCACTGCCTGACCTCATGCTGCTGCTGTCGTGACCTCCACACTGTGTCATTGTGCCACTCTGTGGCCTACTACTGTTTTGCCACCTCCAGAATGTCATTGTGCCACTGCCTGACCTCATGCTGCTGCCACCGTGACCTCCACTCTCAGTCATTGTGCCACTCTGTGGCCTACTACTGTTTTGCCACCTCCAGAATGTCATTGTGCCACTGTCTGACCTCATGCTGCTGCCGCCGTCACCTCCACTCTCTGTCATTGTGCCACTCTGTGGCCTACTCCAGTTTTTGCCACCTCCAGAATGTCATTGTGCCACTGCCTGACCTCATGCTGCTCCCGCCGTGACCTCCACTCTCTGTCATTGTGCCACTCTGTGGCCTACTTCAGTTTTTGCCACCTCCAGAATGTTGTGCCACTGTCTGACCTCATGCTGCTGCCACCGTCACCTCCACTCTCTGTCATTGTGCCACTCTGTGGCCTACTCCAGTTTTTGCCACCTCCAGAATGTCATTGTGCCACTGTCTGACCTCATGCTGCTGTGGCTGCCGCCGTCACCTCCACACTCTGTCACTGATATTGCCACCTGAGCTCTCAGCTTGTTTTTTTCTAGCTTTCGCTGCCATTACTTTATCAGGCTACATTCCCCCTTCAGTTTTTTGGTCAGTTTTGCCCTCTTAAGTGCCCAGGGAATTTTATAGTGAAGCGATTCTAAGAGCGGCAGCAGTCATGTGCGTGTCATACTAAAACACAACATTTGTATGAAGACCAAACCAAGCTCCCTCTGCATATTTAAGCATGGCACAACGTTCTACAGCACCCTGCAGGCTCTGTGCAGCCTGGAAATAGCTGTTTTTTAACGTGATTCGTCCCGAAGTAATTCAGACCGAAGTTATTTTTGTCGGGAAATTTGGCGAAGTGAGCGAATCGAATTTTTGAGAAATTCGTCCATCTCTAGCTGTAGGTACTGTACCTCTGGGTCATAAACCATGGAAATACTAGGTCCTGAAATTACATTTGAATTACAGCGTCCATGTGGTCAAAATGCCATAATAGTATGTGGCAGGTCCTTTGACTCCTGCCATATTCTTACAGCATGGGTTGTCAAGGGGAAAAAATTATCTTGTTGCCCTAAACAACCACTGTCACTGTAACATTTTTTAATTGATGTGTACTAATGAAAGCTAAACTATCATTTGCTTCTATTGGCTTCAAAATCATTTTTTATAAGGATCATTATATATTTTTAAAACAAATATATGAACAATCAAATCAGTTTGTGTAATACTAATAAACATTTCATGAAATATATTGTGGTGCTAAACATGTTCAAACACATCACATTTACTTTGCTGAATAACAATTATTTTATGGTGTCTAACATATGCAGTGTTCATGCCTGTTTCTACAGGACCAAGGCCATCACTAATCAACATCTACTGTTGTGATTTCAGGAAAGGTGGAGGAAACAATTTGTTTTTGTAAGATAGAAATTGAAATGCATATTTATGAAGTACTATTAAATAACACTGAACAATTTTCTCTTTTGTTACGGTATTGTATTCATGCCTTGATTTAATAACTACATATCTAATACTCTGTGAAAAGATTAACTTTTAATGTCAAAGGGTACTGGCTAGATTATATTAATCACATTCAAGTTACATAGCATTTTCAACTTCGCTATACAAAAACACAAAGGTAGATACTTATAATAGTGATAATATAAACATATTTTACAATGATAATAGCTCACGAAATGATAATCTAATACTTGTATGTGGTTAGCCCAACAAGTTAATAGGCTTAGTGTCAGAAACTTCTCTCTCTCTTTAAATTGGAATATCTAGAAACTGGTTATATAATCTACATTAATCTTTTTAATGTTATGGCTCTCTTACTTGTCACGGCATGCACCGTGGTCTGCGTGCCAGTCTGTGGAGGTGCCCATGCTGCACTTCTCAGCCTCGGCACTGTACTCACCTCTCCTTCGCTCCCCGCTGGCATCCAGTCTGCTCCTCTGCTCACTGCCTGTCTGTGTGGTTGAGTGTCCCTGGTCATCCATTACAGGGCAAGCACCCTGATTCTTTTTGATGCCACACAAATTTTCCTAGAAACAATTGTGTTTTGCCATGGCCTTTATTAGGGCACCTCTCAGCTTCCTCCTTACCAGTTGTTGGTATCCGATACTTAAATTTATCGCTATTCTGGACGTTTCTGTATTCTCTGGTTTTGACCCTTGGCTTTCTATTCTTGACTACTCCTCTGACTACCGCTGCCCTTATCTCGTGCCTGACTACTGATTCTGTTAGAATGCCACCTGCCTCTTCCTCGACTACGTTTTTGCCAATCCCTCAATACCTCGTTGGCACCTCGGCTGTTACCGTGAACAACCACAGTTAAGTCCATCCTGCCTTGTGGTGGGCTGTGGTTAAAACTGGGACTCCGCTTCATGGCATGGTTATGGTCAACTCTCGCAGTCGACCCTTTAGATCCACCTACCCAGCCCTTGACATTACTCAGTACAAGTACAAGAAAAAAGGGAAGAGAAAAAAATAAATGAAAATAACATATGCAGTTTATAAAAAAAACAGCATGAAGACACTAATGTATAAATGCATATAAAAATGGATTCCTCTTAGTATGATTAAACATATAGACATATATATTTGTTAAATATAACAAAATTTAAATATGTTATGCTAAAGATGCAATATGCTCCATAAAGAGAATAACAAGCTGCCATAAATACCTATATTTCTACATTTTGCTGATAAACTCATACTTGATGTCTTCTTTAGTTGATTTAACCACTCTTGATTTTCTTTCTCAGCCAATACAGAACAGTGGGTTTTTCGAAAACTACAACTTGGTTTATTGTGTGTACCTTTCCTAGCTGAAACACATCTTCCCTTTTAGCATTATACATGGAGACTCTTTTGCATGAGGCTATTAGACCTTTATATGAATGTAGAAGCTTTGATTTACAGCAAGCCAAACTAAACATATATCACTTTAAGGATTATAAAGACTGCTGGAGAAATACTTTTTCAACAACAAGCAGATCGAATTTCTTTGACACCTGGACAATTATGTATTGTTTTCTAATGCTGCTTTGCTTAGCATAAGCATATATTAGTGTCCTTTAAATGTATCTACTATATTATTAGTATATGAGTACTTTATATTTTGTTTCCATATTGGTATTTTACTTTGTTTTTAAGGTATTATCTAACCTCAGTAAAGTAAAAAATAAAACATGTATGGCATGGGCACATATCTACATGTGCTTCCTGTGTAATTTTCTATTTTATTTTTTCAAAAGCTTACAGTATGTTTCCGTTTTCTCTCATGGAGTTTTATGAGTTGTATCTACAAAGGGACTGTTCCAATGCACTCAGCAATGAATCTAAATTTCCTCTGATTATCCCTCCATAATTATCATCACCTTATATGTCTGACATAAACTTGCTCACCTTATACATCCTGCCAAGCAAGAACTAGCAGTTGTTTACCAGTGGTCTCAAAGTGTAAAATTTAGGGAGTTTAGGCAGTCCTGTAGCTAGGTCTTCACCTCATAGTACAGTATGTTTTGAATGCTTCTGCACTTTGCTATTTGTTAACAACATTTTTGTCTCTTGGTCAATCATAAACTACAATGGAGATATCCTCACATAAGCCCAGCCAAGCCTCCACTCCATCATTTCTTCCCTGGAGTCCAGAACAACTATACCTCATGTCATAACATCCCTTCAATCAGGGTAAAATTGATACACTGTATTATTCAAGACCTAATACTATTCACAGAAAACTGAGAAAAAAGGGATTACAGTGATGGTCTTCAATAGGTATAAGGCTGGGTTGACACCATGTTTTAGTCCTCACGCATTTTTGCTCAGTAAATGGATATGTATCCACTTATCGAGCAAAAATACCTGATGACACCTCACCTCCTATGCAAAGAGGAGAAGAGAAAAACTCCGACACCCTGCAGCGGACACCAGTTTGTTTCAACAGTTACAACAAAATTGTTGTCATAAGTGTTGTGCCTTGATTTTGAACAACATGAAGAGGTGAGTAGTATATATCTACAAATATATGTTATTTCGCTATATAACAGTATTACACAAGGGAACGCTGTCTCCAATTTGCTTTTGTCTTTGTCTTTCTATGTTTTAGACCTGTTGCAGGTATCACTTTAAATACCTGAAAAATTATTCTGAAGGATACTGCAAGAGATCCATTGGGATCTATAGAGCAAATGTTGTCCAAAGTAACTACTTTTGTTATATTTTCAGAATGTACATGCCTGTTTTGCTAGGGAAAAACAGCGTATATGTTTGAAAATAGAGCAAAATTAGTCCACAAGTGTCTGTGGACTGCCAGTTCAATGTCACTATCAGTCTGTGTTTGACTTCTTGGTTAGGGTAACATGATTATTACAATTATGGTTGGGGATAGGGCATACTTGCCAACTTTTGAAAGTGTCCAATCAGGGAGATTTGAAGCTGCAACACACTGTCCCAAAATTTGCATTGACCACACCCTCTTTATATTGAGCCACACCCACCTTCACAAAAAGTGCCTCCCACTACACTCAATTGTGTGACAGCTCTGGAAGAAAGCTAATTGAGATGTTTGCCATCAACCAGCTTTTCTGGACATTAGAGGCCTACACAGTATCCAGGAGAGCTGGGAGATACCACTGAACTGTACCTAAACCATTACACTACTGCCTATATTTCCACCATACAGTGACCATATAGTGGTAGAAACTAGTGTACACAGGCTCTGCAGACTGTATGTTACCGCCAGGAGACAGGAGGCAAGGGGCAGGAGGCAGGAAGCAACTGCCCTCTGCGGCCTGTTTCCTGTCCTCTGTAACCTGTCTTTGGTGGTTGCAGAAGACAGACCGCAGGGGGTAGGAGACAACTCCTGCAGCCTGTTTTTCTGTCACAGTAGAAAGGAAAGAGGCAGGAGCCTGAAACGGCCAAGAAGGACGGGCGCAGGCTGGGAATGGGTAAGTACTGTTACTTACCCGACCTCCCAGGCGAATTGCACTTGCCAAAAAGGCTGTGCATACTGCGCAACTAGACTAGCTGTGGGAGGCCACCCCCACTATCAGTGGCGCTGGAGCAGTGTCCTAGAACGCTACTCCGACGCAAGATTTCTTAGAGAATCCCCATTTGTGGGAGAGTTGGTAAGTATGACAACTAGTGGGGGGGGGAGGGTAGAGGAGGGGTGCTGTCAGAGAAAGCGATGGACTAGTTCGCCTCTCAGTCCCACACATTTTTTACACTGAGCTGTCACTAGGCTTTTCCAGCACTGGTTGTCTGTAGGCCTTGAACAGTAATGCCCAGGAAGCTCAGACACATTGCTCCCTCCCCCGCTGCCTGTAAGAAACACTGATTTCCTTAAATAATTATTACCAGTGCTTATGTGGGATTGGGGGGGGGGGGGTCCCCATTTGTGGAATGCAGGACAGTTGGTAAGTATGGGATAGGGTTAGACTTGAAATTACCATTACACCAAAGCTTAATTTAACTCTAACACTAACTCCTAACCCTAATTCCAACCTCAACCCTAACACTAACCCTAACCTTGGTCTTGGAGGTAGAGGTAGCTTTAAGTTGGAGTTAAAATTAGCTGTGGAGTTAGGATTTAAGTTAGGAAGAAGTTTGGAGTTAGGGTGTGGGTAGGAGTTAGGGTTAGGGCTATGGTTAGTGTTAAGATAGGGTTAGAGATAGAATTGGAGTTAGGGTTAAGCCGGCAGTGAGGGTTATGGTTGGATTTAAGATTAGAGTAAGTTTGAGTTAAGGTTAGTTTATGACGGGGTTAGGATTAGAGTTGGAATCACAGTTGAGGTTAGAGTCTGTGTAGAGTTAAAGATAGGGTTAGTGTAAGGGATAGGGTTAGGACTTAAGCTATGGTTAGGCCTGGGTTAGGATTGCAGACAGGGTCAGAGATGGAATTAGGGTTAGGTTTGGATTGATAGTGTTAACATCAGCTCTCTTCCATGCTGCAGGTCAGTTTGTAGCTTGATATGAGCCAACCACTTTAGAGAATAAGGTCAGCTGGTGTGGGATTAGTGGCTAGGTGTGGTTAGCTATATTAAGAAATACTATAGAAGTGAATTGCCATCCTCCCCATTCTCTGAGAAGGTCAGTTCATAGCAAAATATAAACTGACAAGCAGCATAAAAGTGGGTTAGAGTTTAAGTTAGGGTTGGTGTTAGGTGTAGGGTTTTAGTTAGGGTTAGGATTGAGGTTGGAAATAGGGTTAGGTGTGGAGAAAGGGTTAGGGTTGGTGTCAGAGTTAGTGGTAAGGTTAGGTTTGGAGTTAGGTAAGGTTGTAGTTAGGGTTGGTGTATGAGTTACAGTTAAGATTATGAGCTAGGGTTTTGGTTAGAGTAAGGGTTTGGATTGGAGAAAGAATTATGGTTAAAATTAAAGTTAGGTTGGTATTAGGGTTAGAGTGATGGTTCGGCTTGGTGTTAGGGTTGGAGTGAGAGTAATAATTAGATTTTGGTTTGGAGTTTGGTTTGGAGTTAAGGTTGGAGTTAGGATTAGGGTTTTAGGCTTAGCCTTAGAGAGCCTTTGAGTTAGGGTAAAGGTCAAAGTTAGGGCTGGGGTGGAGTTAAGGTTAGGATGTTTGTTAGTGTTTGGGTTAAGGTTAGTGTTGGAGTTAGGGTAATAATTAAGCTAAGGTTTTGAGGTAAGGTTAAGGTTGGAGTAATAGGGTTAATGACAGCATTAGGATTAGAGTTGAAGTTAGGGTAATACTTAAGGTAAGTGTCAGGGCTAAGCTGTGCTCAGACTGCAGACAGGCTGCAACAGCTGATGTGCGCTCCCTCCCTGATACACTTGCTGCTGACGGCTCTGTGAGTGACAGGGGCCCAGCCACTCCTGACAGGGGGCAAGTGCACCAGCCAATGGGAGGACCCGGAGGCCGCTCCAATCAGCTGCAGGGGCGGTATCCAGGAATCCCATTTAAACTCCCTGAAAGCTGACTGCTGCGCCTGTGATATTCCTGGCTACCTTGTTATTTGTTTTTGTGTTTGCTTATCCGTATACCTGACCTCGGCCTGTTCTCCTGACCCCGGTTTGTCTCCTGATTTTGTACCTCGCTCCCGTTCGTGTTTGACCTCAGCTTGTTTACGTTTATCCCTCTGGTTCTGATTTGTGGCTTTGGCGTTCCTATTTGATATTGACCCGGACTGTCTGACTATTCTACTTCCTCACGTCCCCAGCACTTTAGCAGAGCAGGGACTGTCGCCCAGTTGCCGTCTGCCGCCTAGGGCAGCACGTCAAGTAGGCAGGGACAGTGGGCTGGGTTCCAGTTAGGGCTACTGCACCTCCCGTGACGTGACAGTAAGGGTTCGAGTTAGGTTTAAGGCGGTTAGGGTTAAAGTTGGAATTACAAGTGAAGTTAGAGTCAGGATTGAGTTGGATAATAAGTTAGGGTAAATGTTAGGATTTGTGTTAAAGTAAAGGTTAGAAATAAGTTTTATCTTCAGTTTGGCATTAGAGCTATGGTGAGAGTTATGATAAGGATTAGGGTTGAAGAAAGGGTTCGGATCGAAGTTTGGGTTAAGATTAATTTTTGAGTCAGTGTTAGAGCTAAGGTAAGATTTACAATTTGGTTAGGGTTGGAATTAGGGATGAGAGTTAACGTTGGAGTTAGCATTAGGGTGAAGGTTACTGTTAGGGTTGAGATTGGAGTTAGGGTTAGAGTTAATGTTCTATTTATGGTTGGAGAAAGGATTAATGTAGTAGGGTTCGGGTTGAAGTTAAGGTTAGGCTTGGAGTTAGAGTTACGGTGATAGTTAGGATTTCGATTTTAGTTAGGGGCAGGGTTAGTTTAGGGTTACAGATGAAATTAGGATTGGGGTTGAAGTTACAGTACCCTTTAGTTAAGATTGTAGTTAGTGTCAGGATTATTTTATGAAAAAAGACAACAGTTGACTCTGCACATAAAAACCTTTTTTGAAAAAACGACCATAGGTGCATGCTGGTGCGGCAACAATATATACATACTCCAAGTACCAGCAGCACACTATTAGTTAAAGAACAAAGATACATAGGAATTTGTGAAAAATGCATGTCTGCTAATGATATATGAAAATTTAGGGTTCTTAGTTCACAGTTTTAATCAAAAATGTTTAAGCTCACCTCCCAAACGTCAAGGAGACCCCAGTTTAGGTGAGTCCTAACACTAAATCTTACCTCTCTTGGTGTCCATGCAGATCTCCATATTCCAGGGAGTGAAAGGACCAACTATCAAACTCACTGCTCTATTTTAGCTGCCTTTTGGCTTTTTGCACACCACCCACCTTCCCAGTCTTTTAAAATAGAGCAGTGAGTTTGATAGTTGGTCCTTTCACTCCCTGGAATATGGACGTCTGAATGGACACCAAGAGAGGTAAGATTTAGTGTTAGGACTCACCTACACTGGGGTCTCCTTGACGTTTGGGAGGTGAGCTTAAACATTTTTGATTAAAACTGTGAACTAAGAACCCTAAATTTTCATATATCATTAGCAGACATGCATTTTTCACAAATTCCTATGTACCTTTGTTCTTTAACTAATACTGTGCTGCTGGCACTTGGAGTATGTAAGGATTATTTTATGGTTAGAGTTAGGGTTTGATTTAGTGTTTAGATTTAAGTTTAATTTAGGGTTCTGTTTGGATTGAGGCTTAGGGTATGAGTTAGGGCTAGGGTGTTAGTTGAGGTTAGGGTTATTTCATGATTAGCCTAAAGGTTAAGATTAGAGTTTGAGCTAAAGGGGTTGTCTCACCATGCTGTTTCACAGAGCCACAGGTAGTTTCAGGCTCACAATTCCTGGTCAGGCTGTTAGTGGTTCTATCGCAGCATCACGTCTACCATTCCTAACTGATTCTACCAGAGTGACAGGAGTGCTGTGTACTAGGCTACAGAGCACTAAGGCTTAAATCGTGTCATTACCTTAGGTAAACAAAGCTTCTGTGCTAGAGATACGACACAGCAGGGAGTGACTCACCATGGTCGGTCTGACTAACTGACTGCAGCTTAGAGCAATGAGAGTTAAAACAGAGCAGGGAGAAGTGGTCGGTTACAGAAACTTGTGTATTCTAAGAAGGGATAGAATCATCTTTATCTCCTGAGCAAAGCAAAATCAACCTAGCAATCTATTTGGTAAACATCTTCAATTACCTTCTCTACATGTTAAAAGCTATTCATTGTGGTGAGAAAACCCCTTTAAGGTTAAAGTTAGGATTTGAGTTAAGGTTAGGGTTGGAATTAGGGTTACAACTCTAGCCAGACTTAGATTTACAGTTGAAATAAAGTTTAGAGTTCAAGTTAGCGCTTGGGCTGGAGTAATTGATAGGGTGTTAGTTAGGGTTAGGGTTGCAGCTAGGAATAGTCTTGAAGTCAGGGTTTAGGGTTAGGGTTTTAGTTATTGTTAGGGTTCAAGTTATTAATTCGGTCAAAATCAGGGTTAGGATCACATTTTGTTTAGAGTTTGGGTTTGGTTTGGAGTTAGGGTTGCATTTATGTTTCAGGTTAGTGTTTAAGTTAGAGTTAGGGTTGAAGTTTTAGGGTAAGGGTTGGAGTAAGGGTTTGGTTTGGAGTTATGGTTGGGTTTAAAGTTATGGCTGTGGTTGGAGTTACTATTAAAGTTGCATTTAGTTTCAGGTTTGATGCTTGGGTTGGTTAGTGTTGTTTTTGAGCTAAGTTTAGAGTTAGAGCTAGTTAATGATACAGCTGTAGTTACATTGGAGTTGGGGTTAGAATTAGGGTTTAGGATTATGGTTAGGTAGCCCTACACTTATGTCCAATTCTAGCCCAATCAGTTTTTTTGAGCCTGTGCCAAAAAACATTGTCAGGTCGTCTTGGCAGCTTCAAGTGACAGCAATTTTTGCACCAGTTCAAAGTCAGTAGCTTTGCATTTGCTTTTAACCTACTTAAGTCCCTAACAAAATCATTCAGTTCTGACTATGTTGTTAGATAAAGCTCACACAACATATATGGTTCAGAGTCTGAATCAGCAATGTTCTCCAATTCTGACCCATGCGTTGCAACATGAGTATTTGCTACTACCTCTGTGCACCAAATTTCTGTTGGCTTTGTTATATGAAGATTGTTATCATGAGCCACTGGTCTCATAGTTGAAGGCAGATTGGCATAGTTAATGGATTTCTTATTTCTATCCCAGAAAACAGAGACATTGGTTAGACCGACCTGTCACATGATCCTTCTGTTCCTGTCAAATCATCTAAATGTTTAACTGCATTGACTTCCAAGCACCTCTCATCCGAGCTCTAATATTAATAGTACTTCTTGCACAAGTGATGTGATGGAGCCCAAGTTTTGTCACCAGTCTTAAAATCGAAAGCTCAAAGCTTTGGCAAAAATAGCTGTCATGGTGCATTTTCAATGCTTAAAGGAGTTGTCTCACTTTAAGGATTGCTTTTTCATGAAAAAACAAGTCACTTTGCAATATATGTCCATTAACAGTGTCCTACCTATTCCTAGATATCCCCTCTTGTAAGAGCTGCAACAGCTCCTCAGGTGGCTATAGCTATAGACCTGTGTGATCTCTCCTGATAGGCTGCCAGCACTGGTTGCTATAGTTACAGACCTGGCTTCTACTGCAGTCTGAATTCAAAATGAATTCCCCTGAATGCCCCTGAATTCACAGTGAAACCAAGAAAACAGGACTGAGGTAAGATAAATCAATGTAGTGAGACAACCCCTTTAAGTGTGTACTTACCACAAATGTAACAGAATGTATTGTACATGTTGGGACACTTATGAGACATTTTAGCTAAAACAAATTTTCCCGTAGCAGGTTATAGCTGCTTAGATTTTAAACAGGTGTTCCAACACTAAAAAATCTCTTTTCTCAGTTGGTGCAACTGCATAATAATAAAAAAACTTACCTTGTAAATGCTTTTGTTCATAGCTGCAGTTGTCTCAGTAATCTTGGCAGATGAGTTTCCCGTTCGTTCTTCACTTGATTACTGCAGATATTTGCAGGCTGCAGGAAAAGGAATGGGAAAGTTATCTTGAACTTTTTGGCCTAAAGATCATGGTATATGTGGAAGATGAAGAATGAAAAAATACCATACCTATGGCAAAGCAGTAACGGTATATTTCTTGTGACCAATAAACTGAAAGTGCTTCTTGTAAAGTATTCCTGAGTTTGAAAGCAATGAACTATGAGTGTGAAATTCTTGCTGCATCATCATCTCAGCAAGGCTGTTACATTAAGGGGTTGTTCACACAGCGTGTTTGGATCTGATTTCGGATCCGTTTTGGATCCTAAAATCGCATCCAAAAACGCAGCGGCGATTGGATCCTAAACAGTTTCAACACATACCCAACACGCAGCTACGTTTTTGGATGCGTGTTGGATACTGCAGGATTGCACGACTATAGTGTTAAATATGGCTTCTGCTGTGTCTTTCGGACCAAGAATTGACATGTCAATTCTTGGAACAGATCCGAAAGACGCAATGAGACATGCATCGGCGATCAGTGGTGTGAACACTGATGCGTGCTTCATATTTAAAGCAATGTAAATCACATTGCTTATTATTAGATACATGTTTGGGTACGTTTGTGGTCTGGCAGACGGATCCAAACACGCATTTAAAAGCGTATGTTAACACGGACTCAACACGCCATGTGAACATACCCTAAGGCCTCTCACAAAACCCCCACCAGTCTGTAGAGCTTAACCAGCAGTTAACTACTACATTAACAAAACTATTTGATCCAAATTTTACCCAATTTCAATGGTAATATAAGGCAAGGGGTAATTAAACTAGCAACTTTCTTGCTAATAGTGGGTGGTCTCAATCAAGATTCATCTGGGAGGGTATGAAAGGAAAGTGGCAATTGTACAACTGCACACCTATTATTTAAAAAGCATAAAAAATATTAAAAGTTCAAAACACCCCCTTTTCCATTAATCATATAAAAAAATTAAGACAATAAAAAGTGTGTAAAAGTATGAGCTGTTAAAATATAACCTTATTTATCTTGCATGGTAATAGATATAAAAAAAATGTTTTTTTTGATCAGCCCATCTGACCCAAAAATTGGAACATACCTCATCCTGTTAAAAGAGGTATGTCAGTGAAACTATAAACATTACTGAATCTCAAAAAATGTCGATACAAAGCAAAATTTTTAAACACAACAATAACTATATAAATTTAGTATGACCTAAATCATATCGATCAGTAGAATAAAGTTAGTTTGTATTTATTTATTTCCCATTCCACCCTAACATGGTAAGAGGTTTGTGTATCTATTGTAGAATATTGTAAGATAATTAAAGCAACTGTCCTATAGAGCGTTTAAAAAATATAGTGTCTCACAAAAAAGAGCACATCCCTCACATTTTTGTAAATATTGTTATGTTGTATGATATCTTTCATGGGGCAACAATGAAGTTGTGACACTTTAATGTAATGTAAAGTAGTCAGTGTACTGCTTGTATAACAGTGTACATTTGTCTAAGGATCTTAAAAATTATTGCTCTTCATAAAGCTGGCCTAGCCTATAAGAAGATAATCCAACCGGAATTTTGTCATTGCCATGTGAATGCACACTTACTCCTGTGTACGGTATTTTCCTCAGTTCCTGTTGTCTTGCTGCCATTTAGCTCTGTTTCACAATAAAATTATAGTTTATTACATTTAAAATGTCAGAGGTTCAAAATCCTGTCTTTTAAAAAACCTGTTCGTCCCGGTTCCTACGGCTTATTCAAGCGGTATTGGCGAGCCGGTTTGGGCTCGAAATTCCTGCTTGAATACGGGGCGGGTGCGGGGGGGGGGCGCGCCCCGCCGGCCCCATAGACTTGCATTCATCCACGGCGCGTATTGCGCCTGGATAATGTGCAGGTCACTTTCTCCCCGCCCGGCGGATTTGCCGAGCGGGGAGGAGCGACGGAATCCACTGTTCTCTATGAGAACGGTGGATTACCGTAATTACTGCGAAGGATTGGCGCCGTACTGCAGCGCAAATCTGACGCGCAGTACGGCGCCAATCCGCGGCGAAATAAGCCGTGTGAACGGCCCCCCTTACAGTCAATATTTCAAGGAGAATGGTGGACGGGGAAGGTTCGGTTCGTGCACAGAAGAAGTCAGAAGCAGATTTGATAGTTGTCTGTTATTCCTGGCCTAGGATGAGAAGAAATGCACTTGAATCAGGAGATAGAATAAATATAAGTGCAAAGGTAGTAATATGCATAGAGCTGGGAGTTTCTTAGGTGTGTGACAGGTAATTAGATGTCTAATAGGTTATCCACAATAAAAAAAAAAACATTGTTGCTTGTTGTTAGAAACAGTACCACCCCCGTCTACAGGTTCCATATATTATTACACCTCAGCCCAATTCACTTCAATGGACGTGCAATGCTAGGCAGAACCTATGGGCAAGCATGAAACTGTTTTTGCAAGATAGCAGTTATATTTTTCTAAATCCTTGACACTTTTCAAACTAGATTTCCCAGCTGTGAAGTAAAACTTCTTTCTTATATCTTTTTATTAGGTCTCATTTCATTGAGTCTATAATAGAGTATTGCTAAAGGTGGTGGAATTGAAATTTGGTTTTGCTTTTAGTGCAGCCATTTTCTAATCATTACCTTAAAAGGCAGCAAAAATGAGATGATACGGGTGATATCACCATTGTACAGGAACCTATTGCATGGTTCGATTTAAGTCATTGAGTTTCAGTAACGATACTGTAGACAACAAATTTCAAACCTCCCACACATAACTTGGTGCCTTCAGGAATGAGTCTACATTTTCCACCTCTTGCTCAGGCAGTGGGTTGAATTCCAGTATTTGTTCCACTGATGGCAGATCTATTTCCAGTGCACTTACACTGAACAGTAAACGGGAAACTAATGTCCTCATTACTGCTCAATTGTGCTTCCTTGAACTTAATAGCTAGCATAAGTAATGTTCTCCTAGCTTAGTGCTGCTGGAGTGTTTGAGTTGTGAGTAAAAGTTCAGCTGTTATAATTTGTCCGTCACTGGTGGAGCTCATAAGAGGCTGCAATGACGTTATCACATGGGTTATACTAGATCTTCCCTCCTATGTTTACTCTGTCTTAATAGATATTGACATTTGCTTTCACTTATTCAAACATAGTGTAAAATTAGAAGTATTTTTATCCATACCTAACTAATACATGAATTGTCAGATGTCCTTATTAGACAGTGTGTAAGACTATGTAGCTTCAGCTGATGTCCTATCACTTATCTACTTGTGCTTCAACTCGATACAAACAACAAAACACGACAAATAAAAATCCAAACTCTGTATTATTATATTGTTTTGGAACTTGATTAATTCCATGGAACTGTACAAACCAAGGGGTTCAGGTACATAATATAAGACCAGGACAAATACGATAATAACACTAAAACACAAACTGATAGAAAAGTAGGTGTAATGCATAATATTTATGCTTGCTAACCTATTATAGAAAAAGAAAACACTTGGCATGCGACCGAGCTATAATTAATAAGTGTAAGTATTCTAATCCAGGTTATTGCAGTTGCAAAGTTAGTGGATAATATTTTGGCCATGGTTGCTCAGGAGGAGTGGTGCCACAAGAAAGAGTAAACAGTAAATAAGCCTCCTTTATGCAACTGGATAATACTCATTCATTCAGTCTCATTCATCTTAAACAAGAGGATGTCTTGCTTGTGTGCCTTGCCATGATAGTTTGGTTATTTACCCAGGACCAGTGTCAGACTGGGGTGCCTAGTGCTCACAAGTGAAGTTTATTCTTGGGGTCCAGCGGTGGAGTTGATTCTTGGGGTCCACCAGTGGAGTTAGTTAGGTCCCACTCTACAGCTAGTGTACATGACTGCACATACTGTACATGCCTCTTGTTTTCTGACTCTCTTTCTTTACTTTTCTTCTTGAAAAGCATCCCTAAGCCTGCCATTCCTAAGGGCCCACTATATGCATGGACCCACTGGAAGTTATCCTTGTTCCCCCGTGGACCAGTCCAAGTCTGTCCAGAACTTTTTTTTTGTTGGACCTATGAAGAGAAAATGCCTGCACATGTTATAACCATCTAACCATTTCTTCCCAAGGGCCACGTATTATCACCTGTTCTATCACTATGATGGTCAAAACATTTCCCAGGAAAATTTTCTTTGCTCTCCTCTCAACCACACAGTTATGCGTGAGGAAAGTTGAAAGTTTTGACGTCGCTGCAGACATCAGACTCTGATCCCAGTGCAGCTCCTGCAAGCACCAGGGAGTGGGGGAACCTCCTCTTCCCAATGCTTTAATCCTTTGATTGCCGCGGATTGTCACCGCAGTGCAATCAAAGGGTTTCCCTGCTCTGTTGGTTGATCGGGACACCAGGTGACCTGACAGAGCCCTGGGAACGGCTGCACAGTCAGCTATGGGG
Source organism: Phyllomedusa bahiana (assembly GCA_025379985.1). Taxonomy (NCBI): domain Eukaryota; kingdom Metazoa; phylum Chordata; class Amphibia; order Anura; family Hylidae; genus Phyllomedusa; species Phyllomedusa bahiana. Next base: position 94,782 of record JAODAL010006156.1, read on the forward strand.
ACCTAGAGTAGCTCCAGGGCTGTCTATGTAAGAAATCAGCGATCAGGGCAGACTGTGAGCTGCCCTGATCACTGCCTGTGTCAGACTGACACAGATTATAATGTATTAGCAAATATGAATATGCTAATACATTACTAAGTGGGAAAAAAAGGTAAAAAACAGTTCTCCCTTCATGGGATTTAAAAAAAAAAAAGTAAAATACATAAAAAATGTATAAAAAATAAATAAAAAAATAATAAAATAAAAATAAATATTTAATAAAAAATAATTGTGCACACATTGCACACACAAAAAACCTACACATATTAGGTATCCACAATAACCATAATAACCTATAGAATTAATCTAATAAGTTATTAAGTGTGAAATGTGACTGGTGTAAAAAAAAATGTAAAAAAAACAAAAAAAATGTAAACAAAATTCTGCAATTATTTATAAGTGAATTAAACTATTCCATAAAGTACAACTTGTCTCGAATAAAAAGAGGCCCCATACAACTGCTTCATTGAAAAAATAAAAAAGTTACAACTGTTGAAACACAAGGAGGCAAAAACAAAAAAAATGTTCTAGTCATTAACTACTTTCAGGCGTTCGGCTTAAGGGGTTAAAGTTAAATTTTACCTTTCATTGTGATGTCATTTTCATATAAAATTCTGTGCCACCTAATTTCCTAATATATCTTTCGAGAGGTCCCTACTGTCTGCAGAGGTGTTTCTTTCCTGCTTCTGCTGGCCTGGCATTTATTTTTGACCATGTTTAACTGACTGCCATCCATCCTGACCTCTTCCAGGTGACTGTTTATGACCACATTCTCAATGCCCCAACTCGGGAATTGACTAATATATAATTTCTACCTATTTCCTAGGTATCATGTTCTGGTGTCTACACTCCATCTATAGTCTTTGCTTATAGAGACTATTCTGTGGGTAGTGATTCCCTGTAGGAGGGTCTAAGTCTTTTGCAGGAGCAAAGAGTAAAGAACATCCCTTCGACTTCATTCCTTGGTTTAGCTCTTTATCCATCAGTGTAACACTGAGTTAATTATATCTGTTGGCCTTATTACAAAAAATGTAAACAATGAAAGTTTCCATTCAATTACTGCAAACAGAGATCTTGAAAGTCCTAAGTCCAAAAGTCAGCTAACCTAGATGATGCTACAGTGAAACATGCTTGTGGTTGCTACACTGGTCAGTATAGGTGGGTTTATATACAGTCCAATCACATTATTATGACCACTTCCTACTTTCGACATCGGCAACACATAGTTCATGAAGGAAGTCACTTGATGTGAGCTGGCTTGGAAGATATAAAAAGTCTGCAATAGGCTGTCTGCACACATATCCCTCATTGGTATCATGGGTATGTCAGAGATGCAAAAAGGGACTTTTGGGCCAATGGTGGCAGGATATATGAAACTGTGCAGTTTGTGAACTATTTGTGTGCTGCTGTAGTGAAAGCATATTGTAAGTGGTTAAATGACACTATTGCAAATAAGCAACATAGAAACTGCAGAGCACCACGTGCCATTGATAAGAGAGGTGAATGTAGGCTATAAAGGTGTGCGAGGGTGGACCAACATGTTCAAGTGAACCAGATATGTGTCTAAAACAAAAGTTCAGGGGACCCTGATTCATTTGGCCTTCTAAAGCAGAAGGATAGTCACTGCATTGCTGCTAAAAAAAAAGCTGCATCAGCAGAAAAGGCTTCACAACAGTTTTGAAGCTAAAGCTCCACTGATTTGCAAAGTGTCATGTTTTTTCATTTATCAAGCAGATTTACACTATGTCAGACGAGAAGCAGCAGAAAACAAACACCCTGCAACCACTACTAGGAGAACACAAGATGGTGGTGGCAGTGTTTTTGCCTGAGTAATATTTTTTGCATTCTCTGGGCCACTTATAAATGTGAAAAACACACTCAACCTATTTGGGTATGAATCCATCCTTGCAGATCACAAACACCTATACATGCTAATTTTCTTCCCTAAGCTGCATGGAATATTAACCCCTTTCTGACAGCCGGACATAATTCTTTGGCTCTTTTTTTCTCTTCACCTTCTAAAAGTCAGGTCTTTTTTATTTTTCAATTTACAGTTTATTTTTGTGGGAGAAGATGTACTTTTAAGTGGTGCCATTAGTCATAACCATAAAACGTTTTATGTTGCTTACTCTTCGGTATAAATTTTCTGTTATCTGTATTATGCTGGTTGATATGATTCCGGTGATACCAGATATGTAGGGATTCATTATGTTTTTTGTTCTTTTAAAAAAATAAAAACATTTTCTATCGCTTAATTTGTGCTGCAGCTCCATTATCTGCAACTAAATTTTTTTTTTACACCTATGGACTTAAGTGAGGACTTATTTTCTTGCAGACTGAAGTGTAGGTTTTATTGGTGCTATTTTGAGATATGTACACCCTTTTGATTACTATTTATTACAATTTTTGGGGATGTGAAATTACCAAAAACCACCATTTAGATTTTTTTCCCTAAATATAAATGTTAGATTTTAATAAATCAGGCATTTATGGATGTGGCGATACCAATTATGTGTAACTCTTATTTGTTATTTATAAAATGGCAAAAGAGAGTGATTTAAACTTTAAAAAATGTTTATACTTTAAACCTTTTTTTTTTACTTTTACATTTAGTCCCCCTAAGATATTTGACCACCAAGGGGCTCAATCACTTGTACATCCTTCTGCATTTTATAAGTAATGCAGAAGGGTTTACCAAGATGATGGTTCTACTACTTCCTCACTGGGGCAGGAAGTAATACAAATGTTAACATAATGTCTATGGTAGCCTTCATTAGGCTTCCAGCTGCCATGGTAGGGTGGGGAAGTTAGGCTGGAAGGAGAAACAGCGTCTAAATGGTTAAACAGCAGGGATTAGAGCCAGCTGTTAGCAGTAGGTGTCAGCTGTAATAACCAGCCAGAATCCACAGCCTATGGAGTGGACTTAGCGAGTAAACTTGTTCTATAGTTCATTAAAGACAATTGGACGTACTCATACGCCCATGGTGGGTAAGGGGTTTAAGAAAGGCAATGCAACATGTCACACAGCTAAAAATGTACAACATTGGTTGGAAAAGCTTGGCAAAGACTTCCAAGTTCTACTTTGGCCACCTAATTGCCCAGATTTGAATCCAGTTGAGCATCTGTGGGACCACCTCAATCGTTGTATTTGCTCTATGGATCCTCCACCATGCACCCTCCATTAGCTGTGCAATGCAGTCAGCATGACTCCGGATACCCGTGAAAACCAGGACCTTATTAAGTCACTCCCAGGCTGTCTAGCTGCTGTCCATGCTGCACATGGTGGTTACTCTGGTTAATAGTTGGGGGTTATAATAATGCAACTTTACTATGTATACTATGATACTATGCTCTTGTGCTCACTTGTGCTTACTCTTTTCACGGTGAGTACCTGCTGTTACTTACAGACCACAGGACTTCCTTTCAAATAACTCAGTTCCCAGTCATTTAACTATATAGATGCTGCATCACCATGGCCGCAGCATCTAGACAGGTATACGGGAGTATCCCCACTCTATCACCCACAACGATATTGTGGGGTGCTAATTTGTTATCATGGCAACTAAGGGCCTTATAAAGGCTTCCAGGCCAACAATCTTACTGCTCCAATTAGATCCTGCCAAAGGTAGGGTGTAATGGAAGAGCAGTGATTGCATGTTATTCTACAGTATTAATGTGTGTAGAAGCCATCAGGCCCCTAGTTGTCTTCTACATTAAGAGAACTAAAAATATAACTAAAAAAAATTCTAAAAGTTTTAAAAATGGGAAAAAAATATTAAAATTAAAAGTTAAAAACACTGGACTACTATTTTGACCTATTTAACTTTGATTTTTATTACTTGATTTATTATTGTTTAAACATTTTCATAACAATTGACAGTTGTTTATGTATTGATAACAGAATAAAAAAAGGTATCAACGGCAATAATTTTTCATTTTAACTCAATCTTGAACACAAGCAAAATAGGGCAAATCCAATTTCTTGAAGCTTCCATATGACACTATAACGATTAATTTATTTAAAATATTTTCCATAGGTATGTGTTTAAATTCTGAAATCATAATTGCAGGTATGTATCTTTTATAAAATGTCAAAGTAGTTTTCTCACACTAGGCTAAATTTATGTGTTTATATGTTTAGGATGGTTTCACATATGAGATTAAAAAGGGCAGTTTTTGTAGCAGATATCTATATTCAGTTTTTAGAGCCAAAGCAAGGGGTGGATTCAAAAGGAATGTGGAATACAGAGAAGGAGCTTGTACTTCTTGCTGGACCCACTCCTGTCATTGGCTTAAAAAACTGTAACAAAAACTGCAGTGGCATTTTTCAAAAAATGCCACTTTTGTTCTTTGCACTTTTTTGAGCCAAAACCAGAAGTGCATCCAAAAACATGAAGTGCAAACCCTTCTTTTATAAACCCCATTCCTTATGAATTATCTCCTGACTCAGAAGACAAACAGCAGTACATTTTTGTGTCTTTAAAAAAATAAATGAAACTTTGTGTGAAATCACCCTCAATCTTAAAAAGTTTTATTTATATGTTGGCACCATATTGTTTATGCCATTTCCCTTCAGCAAACTCTAAAAAGAGCTTTGTTGCTCATTGTGAATAGAACTAGATACAATTGTATGTCTGTTGATGAATCCTAGTGTCCTTGACCTATATATATAAATTACAATTTTTTATGTCACCGGTTTTCAAATTAATTTTGTATTTTGCCACTTTTACATATTTATTATATGAAATATACTTATCAGCACTTTATATTGAGTCTTAGGAGCTCTCATTTTTATTAATAGTCATGTGCACAATCACACATATTTTACATCTCATATTTATATTATATTATGGAGTATACTAATCAGCACTTCACACTTTTTCAGTTTGCCCACATATTGTATTTTTCTTTCTGATTCTTTAGTTTTATATCATGTCTTGTATATTGTTCTGAATTAGTTCTCTATTGATTAGTGTATATGTGTATATATATTTTGTTCCCCATGACATATTCAATTATTTACATCATACTTTGGTCCCTTTCTGTTATTTCTTTTCATATTTTCACCTTATATATGTATGTCATTTGCTCCCTTGAATGTGTTTTGATATACTTTGTGTGCTATTCTATTCTTTCTATATGACTGCTCATTTATGTCTCCTCTGGTCACCATTTCTTTGGAGACCTTTATTCCACAGCACATGTGTTGGGAATGACGCCATCCTGGTGCATCCATTGTGTGTCTTTTTCTGCGATCAATGGTCCCGCCGCCGTGGTTGTATAGAGCATGGAGTAGTTTTATCCCCTGCTGGATGGTGAAACGCACATTGGGGTTTCTGTGCCTCATATCTTTGTCTGAATGCATTACTTACTATGTTGAATCACTCATTATGGAGGGTATTATTTTTGGGATGGTATTCTTTTAATTATCTTAACTTGAAGTACCTTTATATATAGTTCTGAGTAGTGTTGAGCGATTATTATCGACAAAGTTGAAATCGGCACGGTATTTTACGTTGACAATTTTTTAATCACTCGATAAATTAGGTTAAGAATCTGTGCATAATCTATAATATTGTACCATTTCGGCGCTTCCTGTCATTTTGGGCGGCAGCAAATCGCTTACAGATCGAGCAGGGTGAGAATTGTGTTCCGACGTCCATGACCTGAGGGATGTTATGGTTGCGATTGGCTGGAAAAATCACATGACCTCGATTACATAGACCAGCCTACCAGTTCATGAAATCAGTGTGAGTCAGCGTCTCATACAGTATGGGGAACGTGCGCTCTGCCTTCAGCAAACAGCTCAGCGAAATAATTCCATTTTTTCACAGAGACAGCTCTAATATTAGCTGTGAACCTTAGAAATTAGTTAGATCAGAGATTGCAGATTTTAGTATTAGGCAGAGAATCTTAAAGAGCAATCTACCGCTGAAAAGTCATGGGTGGGAGTGGGGGGGGGGGGGCCACGTGGGCGAACACAGACAAGCAACTATAAAGGATACTGGATATTGTACATGCCAAAACTTTGTTTAGACATTGCATTGCCTTATAATTAGTATACAGATACTTTTCTAGTAACAGCAGGTCTACTTTGTTAATTGCCAAAACTCCACTTTTATTCTCAGTATATCTTTCAGATAGGTTTTCATTTTTCAATTTAGCCCAGTCCAGCTTTGTTTGATTAGCCACCTTGCATTTAATTTGAATACAGCAATTTTTGTATTACCACAGGTTTGAAAGGTGCCAAAAAAAAAAACCTTTAATATCCGTAAACATTTTCATATACGTTTTTTTTTTCACTTTGGCGCAGCCAGCCAGAGTTGATAGATCAACATTTGCAGTTAAATTTGAATCCAGCAACTTTGAAGTCACCACATGTGTACTGTAGGGTGCCAAAAAAAATACCCTTTTATTTATCCCGAATACATTTCAGACATGGTGTTTTTTCACTTTTGGTCAGTCAAGCTTTGTTCATAGAGCTACTTTGCAATTAAATTGAATACAGCAATTTTTGTATCCACCACAGTGAATTGATAGTGCCAAAAAATACCTTTTATTATCCCGTATACATTTCAGATACGTGTTTTTTTCACTTTGGCGCAGCGCCAGCTGTGTTGATAGAGCCACTTGCATTTAAATTTGAATACAGCAATTTTTGTAGTCACCACATGTGATGATAGGTGCCAAAAAATACCTTTTATTATCCCGTATACATTTCAGACAGGTGTTTTTTTCACTTTTGGTCAAGTCAAGCTTGATTTGATAGATCTACTTTGCAGTTAAATTTTGAAATACAGCAATTTTGTAGTCAACAACAGGTGAATTGATAGGTGCCAAAAAATACCCTTATTAATGTATTATCTCCTATACATTCAGACAGTTGTTTTTTTTCACTTTGGTCAGTCAAGCTTGTGATAGATCTACTTTGTCAGTTAAATTTGAAGAACATCAATTTTGTATTCACCACAAGTTGGAATTGATATGTGCCAAAAATACCTTTGTTTATCCCTATACATTTCAGATACGTTTTTTTTTCACTTGGCGCAGGCCAGCTATGGTGATATAGCCACTTGCAGTTAAATTGAATCCAGCAATTTTGTTTTGATTTGATGGATATGAGAATAGCTGTGATTGCCGTCTTTTAATAAGAATACTTTCCAAAACTCTTCCATACCTTCTCAAGATATTAATCATATCAGAACATGTAGCGAAATCAGGTTGGTAAGCGAGCAAATAAAGAAGGGGGTAGGACATGGAGGTAGAGTACGAGAGAGGATCTCCTTCCAGTGCTGGCGACAACACCGCATTGCCAGCGGATCGTCATTTTGCAGGACCGTTCAGCCTGCCATCGCAGGGTCAGGCCCCTGTGAATCTCAGTAACGTACAGCGTCGCCAATCTTCTTCAGTAGGTTAATGCAACCGTCATACCACAGACTACCTCCTCGTCCTCACATCCACCGGCCACAAATGTCGGCATCAGCACAATAGGCACAGTCCAACATGAAGCAGCCCAATTATCAACCTCGTGTACCCACCACTGGATAATTCCATTTTCTGAAGACCTCATTGATGAACAAAATGCGGTTGGGGTCCAGAAGGCCTGTTTAAAAAGATCAAGAGGCAAAGAGGATGAATTTTCACTGCACTGACGGCCCAGTTACTGATGCCACAGAGGAGAGAAGGAAGCCGTCACGGCAATAATCCCGGGCGGTCGGCAAGCCTTGCAGGTCCCCTCTTTGCTTGTAGCCCGCAGCTTCTGGAATGCAGAATGTCAGGACGACGAAGTCACCTGTGTTTGATGATGATGATGACGACATTGCGGAGCCAACGAGGTCTATTCAGCAGAATTTGTCTTGCTGAGCGCTTCATCACTGGACGAGGAGAAGACGATGGGTGATAGTGTCAGTACGGGTTTCCACCTCAAAAAGTGAGAGGGCTGTCGCAGAAGTCCCTGATAAGATTTCCCCATCCCACTGTCCGCAGCATACCCCGCTACCTCTCTCATTTATCGCCAGCAAACAGGTCTCAGGACCTCTCAAGCCAGTGTGCCATCTTTGAGCAAGCCTCTGATTCACCCTCGATGTCATATCCGTCTATGCCCGTAAACGCATAATTAGAGAGGCAAGAACCTTAGGTGTTTAATCCACCCGACCAACATGTCTAGATCAACATGCAGCGTATGCATGATTGAATTGAATGCAACACTTGCAAAAAAGGCCATACCGTCGCCGGCCTCCATACCACTGTCACACCTCTGTCTCCGCCTCCTCCTCTCAGCCACCACATAGCGTTTTCCCTCAGCTGCCATGTCTCTCAGAGTATGATCAGGGATCAGCCTCCGCTTCAGCCTCCACCGCGCCGCCGAGTATACCCACCACACCACCGATGGCCAGAGATATCCCATCCTACCCCTTCTCCTTTCTGCCAGTTTGACGACCTGCACACCGAAACAGCGCCAGTATAGCAGCAGCCTTCTGTTGTCCAGTTTGGGAGCAGAAGAAACACTTAAAACCCAAACCATCCCAAAGCCAAAAGCCTGAAATGTCGCATTGCCAGGGGGGGGCATTTTATTTAGCCTGGAAAAGTTTTCCTTTCCGTCTGTGTACACAGATGGGTTTTCCTCAACGTCCATGGCCCTCGCCTGCCCCCAATAACCAATGCCGAGCAGGCATTTCTTTGTGCCAGAAAAGCCGACCTGCTCCCTGGCCAGCCGACGTTTCATCTAAAATTTCAAAGCGCGTTGTCTGCATCTGTGGCCCGGAAAAGTCCTCTACCACCGACACATGACTTAGTAAGCAACGCAAGGCCGCTATATCCTGTGACACACACTGGGTAGAAGTGGATTGATGTCTCTGGGGTGACAGTGGCTCTCAGGCTCGGGCGCACGCTCTCAAACGCAGGGATGGGTGGCAGGACTCTTTTCCCCTAGTACCACTGATAGGGCATCACTTGCCCAAAGAAACCAGGCCGTGTTTTAAATAAATCTGTCTTGGGAGACCGTCCCACACACAGGACAGGAGCTGTGGATTGCTCCTCACGCAACGAGAACCGAAGCGCTGTCTGGGTGACAAGAACACTTGTGCCAGGCAATGAGGAGTGCTAAAACGGGCGAAAATCTGCTGGCCGCCCTTAAGATTCGGTAGGGCCTGGACACATCCCTTGCCTGGCACATGTCATGAACCTGTCGTCCAAAATTTCTTTCAAAAGAGCTGAACCTGGTCTGGACTGTCCTGTTGAGGAAGGCTCGAAGACTAAGTTCGCACTTCCGCCGTTCGCACCCTGCTTCGACCCGCCTGGCTGCGTTTCAGCATCAGCTCAGCCTCACCCGTCAACAGTCTCATTGTTGACCGTGGTCAACAACGCTGGAATGCCACCCTCCACATGCTCCAGCGATTGTGGCGAAGCGCAATGCCATACGCAGTACGAAGTGACACATTGCCTGAACAAGCATCGGTGCGGACCACGGGGTGTTGGCCACCCGAGAGTGGAGCAGGTGAAAGAAGCTATGCACCATCCTTGCCATTTGAAGAAACCACCAAAATGGTCAGCGTGCGACAATGCCCTTGTCAGCATGAGCATTTGTGGTGATCTTAGTTCTGGAACAATCGTTGGACACTCTTAAACAACATGTCCCGTGACGGCGACAGAGGAGGAGATGGACACAGATTGCGGACCACCGGAGCCTTTCTCACCGTCAAATCCACATGGCCCAACAGTTTCACAATTTCATCGGTCTTCATTATGCAGTGGTTCATGGTCCCAGGGCTATGCAAGGCGCGCATCAGCTCTCAGGGTTCCATCATTCAGGCAAGTCAGGGCTGTGTTGAAAGCTGTGCCGGAGAAAGCGGAGGAGGAGGAGGAGGAGGTATTCCTAGACACCGACGTTACCGACGTCCTTCCTTGGAAAGAGGTTGGCGCAAATTTTGATTGCTGGAGAGGAAGATGAGAAGATGATTTGCTAGTGCCCCTTCACCCTTGACCCAGAGCTGGGAAATCAAGATCCATCTCTCACATGAGTGCTTGGAACTCTCTATTTCACTCCAACATTATCCTCGCATTAAGGCCATCAAAATGAACAATCAGTTGGTGGTGGCCACCCTCGGCCTGGATCCCCTGTACAAAACACAATTCAGCACTTTCCGCTTCCCCCACCAAATAGAGAGTAAAATGCAGGAAATTGAGACCCTTGCTGATTGATCAACTGAGACATCTGTTTGCTGTCTGCCATCACGTTCCTCAAATGTCACGGTGGAAACATACATCATCGACGTGGACAGCAGTAAAGTGCAAGCAGCCGTAGCGCAGCAAGCAGGCAAAGGTGGCAGAAGCCTAATGGGTTACCTCTGGAATCTTTATTTACACCGTCAACCAACGCATGCAATGCATTCACACATCCAACAACCAGAAACCAGCTTAAAGATCATGGTGTCACGACTAGTCTGCTTCACAACACCGATTTTTTGGATGTGTTCACGGATCCAATAACTTCTGGGTATCCAAAATGGACTAATGGCCGAGCACACCTCCACGCATAGAGTTGTTGTCCTGCCCAGCAGCCAGCGTCATATCTGAGCGAGACCATTCAGCACAGCTGGAGGAGTCATTACTGATAAACGGATCCGACTTTCCACAGAAAATGGTGGATCGTTTGACTTTCATCAAGATAATCAGCATGACTCTGATGATGTTGTTGCCCCGAATTGCCGAGGTCAACCATTAAGTTTAGCCCGGTCCTATTCACATTCCTCTTCAAACAGAAATGGTCCACTTGAAAACTTTTTTTTAAAATGATCATTTCTTACTGCAATTTTTATTCTCTTTTTCCAACAGTTCATATTTGCTGTTTTTTGCTGTGAAGGATACTGTAAAAGACAGAAGGTTCATGACAACACCGTATTCCATTTACTCCCTTTATCTTTAGAAGTTTTCGCTTCTACACATCCCACTCCATTGCAATGTTTGAGTCATTTTGCTGGTGAGATACAGCTATAATTATGGTCCTTTGGAACAGAAATGTGGCATTCTAAATGGCAATTCTCCATCACAATTTTTAATAGTGGCTGAGAAGTCATAAATATATAAAATTTTTTGGGGTCCATGTTGGCCGTTGAGATACAAGCAATATCATGGTTCTTGGAACAGAAATGTGGCTTTTTAAGTGGCATTTCTCCCCATCACAATTTTAAACAGTGGCTGAGAAGTTCATTTTTATAATTATTTGGGTCATGCAGCTTTGAATGCGCAGCAATACTAACAGGTCCTATTCTAAACTAAAAAAATAGTTTCTTCAACAGACATTTTGTTCTTCACAATTTGACAAAGTGTCCCTCAAGGTCATCTTTGAATTTTTGGGGGCATTTGCTGTGACAAGCTAGCTATAACTACAGGTCCTATTATAAAAAATTTGTTTATTAACAGACATTTGTTCTTCACAATCGTCAAAAGAGGCTCATCATGTCATGTTTTTAATTTTTGGGGGCATTTTGCTGAGACATGCAGCTATACTACAGGTCCTATTATAAAAAAAATTGTTTCTAACAGACCTTTGTTCTTCACATATTGTCAAAAGTGGCTCTAGGTCATTTTTGAATTTTTGGGCAATTTGCTGTGACATGCAGCAATACTACAGACCTATTATAAAATAAAAAAAAAAAAAAAGTTGTTTCAAACAGACATTTGTCATCACATTTTGTCAAAAGTGGCTCATGGGTCTTGCTTTGAATTTTTGGGGAGCATTTTTGCTGTACATGCACTATACAACAGGTCCTATTATGAAAAAATGATGTTTCTAACAGACATTTGTTCTCACAATTGTCACGAGTGGCTCATTTGAGATGGTGCTGTCAGAAACGAATAGGATATGACACTGTTAATGGACACATATTGCAAAATGACTTGTTTTTGCAAGAACTTTAACAATAGCAATCAATCCCTGTATTGAGACAACCCATTAATACAATTTAAAAAAGAGAACAAAGACATGGCTGGAATCCATCCTATTTAAAAAATTTGTTTTTCTAGAATAAACTACAAAAAATACTGCATACAAAATAGCTGTAAAAAAAATTCCTCTAATTGGTACAATGGAGGTAACAGGAAAATTGACCAGATGTTAGGTTTATTCCAGAGGACACTGATATATTGAAGCAAGGACAGAGAACAAGTACAGAGACAATTTCTCCTCCAGCACGTTGATAAAATGAGAAAAAGAATGCCAAGAAACAAAAGGGCACCCCCCTTTTGTGGAACAGAGCGTTAACCACTAGTATTTCCAAGGAAGCTCAATGGTCCTCACACATACGGAGGGGCAAGCGCTACCCAGGTCTTGAACAGTGTACTGAGAAGGCTGGAGGTCCTTACCTCACACATCCGCTTGCCGCCACTCTGCTTTCAGCACGACTGTTTTCGTTGCTCGCGTCATCAGGGCATTTTTACAATGTTAAATAATGACGGACGTCAGCCTGGCTCTCACCGCACCACTGTAAACTCCGGCCCTGGCAGCTGAAACCTGCGTGTAATAGATGACAGACGCTAGCCTGGTCTCTCAACCGCACCCACTGTTAAGTCTGGCTAGCTGGACCTCCCATTTTAAACAGATTGCTGACGACAGCACTGGCTCTCAACATTAGGGGCAATCAAGAGAGCTTCAAATTCTCTTAAAAATCAGATTTTGAAAAAGGAGATTTCCTGTGATGTTAAGTAGTGTCAAAAAGGGTCCCAGGGTCCCTGACACAAATTGCACAATTTGAGGCTAAAATTTGCTGTCTGCAGTCACTATTGTCGCATCATTTGATCTCCAGGGGAGACCTGTCCCTAATTAATGAAGAAGGATTGGGAGGAAAAATTAAACCATTGAATTATGGCTGAATCAGTCCTCAGAATCCAGGAGGCCAAAATTCTTCTCAACTAAGAAGTGTTTTGAGGGAATGATTAGGAACATTAGTATTACTTATGGGGTGTGCTGACGAATTAACAATCACACGGTAAAAAAAAATTTAAAAAATGCAGGGGGGGGTTATGTTTTTTGTTATCACCTTGAAAAAAAAGCAAAAAATAATAAGTAAAAACTTAAAAAAAACTTCCCAAAAAATTCTGTAAACAAAAGCAGTTTCCAAAAAAAAAAAAAAATGACAGTCACTTTTCAAAATAGCATGTGCCACTTGTTCTGGGGTCAAAAGTTTGGGGTCGCTGTGGCCAGGACAGGATAGTCATGTCCCTGAAACTAAAATGGTGGTTGAAAGACTCCTTTTTCCAGCACTTTTTAAATGTGGGGTCATGACAGGTTTGGTCATCTGCGGTCCAGACAGGTTTAGTCAATTACCAGTGTAAACTATAATGGTGGTTGAAAGACCCCTTTTTTCCCCAGCACTTTTTAATCTAGTGGGTCAGTACAGGTTTAATTGGTCATACTGCGGTACAGGACAGATATAGTCAATGTCCAGTTCAACTAAAATGGTGGTTAGAAAGACTCCTTTTTTCGGCACTTTTTAATGTGGGGGTCATGCAGGTTTGGGGCTCATGCTGCGTTCCAGGACAGGGATAGTCAATGTCCAGTTCAAGTAAAATGGTTCAAATCATACTGCCTTCTGGCACTTTTAATTTGTGGGTCATGCAGGTTTAAGGGTCATGCTGTGGTACAAGACAGGGATAATGAATGGTCTGTGATTTTTTTTCTGTGGCTTTTATAACCTAATTGTTTTGCCTAAGATGTAGCACGTATCCAGTTTGCTGTTGTGGATGTTAATTCCAGCTTCTCCATCCCTGTTTGGGTGTAAGAATGAAGGTGTTGTTCCTCTCCCATAGACTTTAATGGTCATCGGCGATAATCTATTATCGACTATCGGATATCTTATTGATAATTGCCGATATCGACTATCAACCCGATGACGATAGTCAACGTAATCGCTCATCACTAGTTATCATCATATCATTAATAAGGTAGCTACCATGAGAAAATGGATTTTCCTAAATGTTTTTGATTACATTATAGATTTACTCCATGGATGTCAGAGGCTTTTTATGGATGGGATTCCTGGGATTTACATAAAAGAGGATGGCCAGATAAGAACATTCCAGCAGTGGAGCAGAGATACCGAGAGCCTGGAAACCTCAGATGAAAGACAAAAGGAAGTGTGGAGTGTGGAGGCCTCAGATAAGCCTGATCCAATGTCCCTGACTATCTAATCCATGAGGCTCTGGAAACACTTTCCTACCAGGAGCACAAGGGTGCGGTGTATTTACCAGACAATGGGTTAGCATCCCCTGTGTCATTTGTTTCCATTTGCTTTAAGTGTCTGCCTACTATATGAGGATCCTCTTGTTAATTGCTAAATATAAAGATTTTATCTGGGGCAAGAACAAAGGGTGGCATACATGAAACTTTCCACCAGTTCTAAATCGCTATAGAGGAGTGTTGAATGCGACAGTACATATGAACCTCTCATATGTGGGTTCATAAATCTGGTATGTGGTATGCCTTGCATAAAATTACAAAGCATAACTGACGCAGAGGCGTAACTTCAAGCTCTTGGGCCCTAGTGCAAAAAGTGAAATGGGGCCCCCCAGTTACCATGTGACATTTACAAAACTAGTGTCTTCTTATCTACCAGAAAGACTTTTGGGCCCCCTCAGGCTGCAGGGCACAGTAGCGACTGCTACCGCTGAACCCCCTATAGCTAGGCCCCTGCTCTGGCGCATATCTTTAGCACATAGCACATTTTTGGTGCATACATTTGGTGAATATCTTTGGTTCATATCTTTGCCATATTTAATAGTGTTTGGTGCATAATGCACCAAGTTTTGGTGTTTGACTGTTTATACATCTATCGAACAGGGCTACAACAGGTTTTTTGGCTTAAAGCACACCATGAAAGTGGCGCAGACCTGTTCATACATGTCGCAAAAAATGTTGAAGCCATTGAGGGGGTTGTTTGCCCCTAGCTGGTTCTGCCATAATACCCTGCTGTGTTGGATAAACATTCAGATATCCTAAACTTAGACTAGTTAGCTTCATCTGCTAACTACTGGAATACCCCTTTAAACTGACCACAGAAATTAAATTTGTGTATATACTGTATATGCAACCAAACCAAAGAGACCTGCTAACAATCACCATCTATGGCTGTCAGTAGACCAATATTGGAATTTCAATCTCCTATTCGGCACAGTTTTCCCTAGGAAGACCAGTAACAAATGGGTCCAGCAACCACTCAACCCTTTCCCTCCAAAGAGATCATCTGCTGTAGGTTGAGACAAGTGGAATATTAAAGAAACATTAGTGATAACTGTTGGCTGAACTACTTGCAAATTCTTGCATTTATCAATTATTGTATGTTTATGACCAATTTTATTCTTCAAGATCAGACCTTGAAGATCCTGAGAATCATGAATGATGACCCTATATACAGTGTAAAGCTGTAGATAAATGCATACACAGAGGAGAGGGGAGAGGGCATACACAGAGGAGAGGGGATGCCATAGCAAAAATGTTGACTGGAAGCCCATTATTAGGAAGCCTGACTGTTGTTATGACAGGAAGAGAAGAGATTAGTTCAATGTCGAAATGCATTGGAATGGGTTCTGTAAAAGTCTAGAGAACCATCTCCTAGGGTAACAGGAATCATGGTTAATGTTTTGTCTTTGTTATTATGGTTTCCACCAAGGAACCAATTATTCACCATTAGAATATTATGTTTCTCTTGGCAAGATAATGGATCATTGTGGCTCACTTGGGGTGTAGAGTTCAAGGAGGTACCCTTGGAGGTGGTAAAGACTTTTTTGCAAGGTAATTTCTAGGTTTTGGCCCCAGAATAGTCATCAGTTGGCAGCTGGATTCAGCAGTGATGCCAAGACAGGGACAAGAACAGAAGAGGAATATGAAACATGGAAGTGGACACCAGGACTGTGTCAATGACCTGGAACTTTGAGCATGGCCAAGAACCGAATTGTGGCAATATGACTGCAGTGTGGTCATAGCACCAGAATGTAGTTGCATTAGAGGAGCGAGGTCAGGAACAGAGACAAGGGTCATCACCTGGAAAGCAGTACAGTAACCAAGCATCCAAGTATCCAATGGTCAAAGCCGCAGCAGAGTGAGGAGCAGCTAGAATCCAGTATCAGGACAAGGTAAGACCGCAAGTCAAGTGGTAAGTACATTGCCGTGAGCTGCAGTTTGAATATTCTTTGTATGTTTTTAAGACATGTTCCAAGGACAACAGAAGTCTAGGGGACATTGAAAGACATTTTTTTCCTCGTTTCTTCTTTAATAGTTATTTTTTTACTAAAATGGCAAAAATCTAGAACCACAGTATGTAGCATGAGTATGTTAACGGAGCAAAAGCAAATTCATTTTGTTTCCACATGTTAGCAGGGAAATGACTTGTAGCCAAAAGTATGTCTATGCTTAAAGCTGGCCCAAAGAGGGTACATCCAAGACTTCTAACCACCACCATTATTAAAGGGGTTTTCTAAATCCTATCTCTCCAACAATTCGGAAATTTTGTAACGCACTTTCATTACATTTTCTGTGGGCTTCCTGCACTTCTATATCAGCTGTTTGATGACAGGAAGCTTAGTAGTTCTATGTGTCTCCACAGACAGGAAACAGCTCAGTGCTGAGCTCAGGAAATCAGAAGACCAAAAGGTTTTGGCTATTTTTGGAGCTTCAAATAACAAATGCTACATACAGCAAAGGAAGAACACAAATTACTACAGAAAACATTACAGGAACATGAATAAAAGGGGTTTACTCACTACAATGATCAGCTTTCAACATGTAGGGAAAGGTAAATCAAGACTCTTCTCAATACATTGCTGATTTGATGTGGCTTTGTTGAGAAGATAATGAGATTTTGGGCGACATGTATGAACGGGGCTGCGCCAGAAGTCTGGCGTCTTTTCAGCTTGAGATGTAGTGCAGCGGCGTTCGCTATAGTTTAAAATCTCCCGCAAATTGTAATGCGCATGATTTTAGGAGGCGGGGTGCACTAGAACTGTCCGAAGCTAAACATTTATAGCTTCAGTACGGCAATTCTAGGCGCATTACTGCTGGAACAAGTAGAGAACTTTCAAAGTGGTTTACATGAGCCAGAAGTGTCGTCTTAGTGCTAGAATGCGCTAAATCTATGACCCGCAGTAGAACAGGTTCATAAATCAGGCGCATTCTACACTATTTATATGCACTCAAAAATTGGCATCTAAACGCCAAAAATCGTACATGTTGCCCTTTATCTTTTCTGAGTGCTCACAATTCTATCTTGGTTACCAACATCTCTCTCACCTCTCTCTCATCTGATTAGCTGGAAGATGCTGTCTGTCCATGGTGAGTCACCCGCTGCTATGTGTAATCTCTAGAAAAAGAGCTTTGTTTTCATTCTTTAGAGCTCTGTAGTCGAGTGTACTACAGATTTTACATGTCCTGCAGTCCTTTCCATGTAACAAGCTCAGCTAGTAATAACAGAGCTGATATGCCAGTCCCTGCTATAGAACCACTCACAGGCTGACCAGGAAGTGTGAGTCTGAAGCTGCCTGTGGCTCTGTTAAACTGCATGGTGAGAAAACTCTTTAAGACTCAAGCAAGCCCTTTGCCAGTCAAGCCATATTTTTTGTTCTACTTTTGTAGGTATAGTATTGTTATTCAGAGCTACAGTGCCTTGCGAAAGTATTCGGCCCCCTTAAACTTTTCAACCTTTTGCCACATTTCAGGCTTCAAACATAAAGATAGAAAAATTTTATTTTTTTGTGAAGAATCAACAACATGTGGGACACAATGTGAATTTGGAACAAAAATTTTTTGGGAAAGGGTTTCCCCAAACCCATTTGGAGTCTGAAAAAGACCTGGACTGGGACGGGTTTTTTATTTTCCAAAAGACAATGATCCCAAAAAATAAAGCAAAATCTACAAAATTAAAATGGCCCAAGTACACTGTCCAGACCTAAATTTCCCATTCGAGAATCGGGGAAAAAAAGCTAAAACTGCTTTTTCAAAACGCTTCCATCCAACCTCACTGAGCCCAGCTTTCAAAAACCCCCCATCCAACCTCACTGAGTCCGGGCAAAAGTCCCCCCCAAACGGCTCTCCCAAACCCCAAAACCTTTCACTGAGCTCCAGTGTTAAACAAACGTCTCCACCCAAACCCCCACTGAGCCCCAGCAAAGCCCCCACAAACCCCTCCACCCAAAAACCTTTCCACCTTTGAGCCCCAAACTGTTAAACAAACGCTCTCCAAAAAACCCTCACTGAGCTCCAGCTGTTCACAAACGTCTCCACCAAACCCTCACTGGCTCCAGCTGCCCACAAACGTTTCCATCCCCCCTCCTGAGCTCCAGTGTTCACAAACGCCTCCATCCAACCTCACTAGTTTTCCAGTTTGCTCACAAACGTTTCCACCCAAAACCTCACTGACTCCAGTGTTTCACAGGGCTCTCACCCAAAACCTAAAACTAAAGCTCCGCTGTTCAAAAACGCTCTCCACCCAAACCCTTTAACCTGGCTTTCACGTTCACCAAACCCCCCCAAAATCCAAACCTCACTGAGCCCCAGCTGCTCACAAACGTTTCTCCATCCAACCTCTCTGAGCCCCCAGCTGTTTCAAAAACGCTCCCCCTTTCCAACCTCACTGAGCTCCAGTTTTTTTTCACAAACCCCCTTTTCCATCCAACCTCCCTGAGCTCCAGCTGTTCAAAAAACGCCCTCCACCCAAACCTCACGACCCCAGCTTTCCCCAAACCCCCCTCCCCCCCAAAACCCCCACGGAGTTTCCGGGCTGTTCCCCAACCTCTCCTTTCCAACCTCACTGAGACCAGTTTCTCACAAACGCCCCCCAAACCAACCTCACTGAGCCCAGCTTTGCCCCCAAGGAAAAAAATGGGAAAGGGGAATTTAAAGTCTCTCGATTTGAAAAAACTGATAGAGAAAAACCCCCAAAAGCAAATTTGCAGTTTGAAATCGCAGCAAAAGGGGGCGCTAAAAATTTTTTTTAATTTAAAGGGGGGCCCAAAAAAATTGACCCCCCCCATTTTTTCAGTTTTTTTTTTTTTTTTAAAAAAATTTAAAAATATACAATAAAATTTTTTTAAACTTCACATTTTGTTCCCATTTGGGTTTTTGATTTTCACCAAAAAAGGGAAAATTTTTATTTTTTATTTTTGAAGCCTGAAATGGGGGCCCAAAAGGGTTAAAAAGGTTAAAAGGGGCCGAATACTTTCGCAAGGCACTGTTTTTGGGCAGCCCCTTAAAAGCACTTTTTTTGAGTACCATCCCTTTTTGGTTGCTAAAAGCCTTTAAAGGAAAGCATAGAAAGGTCCCAATAACTGACTATGGATATTCATATATGACTTTAACGCTGTACGCACCATATTCTATGTTTACTCTTTCTCATTAATTGCTTTTTCCTCAGTTACTACCCAAGAGACACAGACTTGGCTTCCAAATTTTTCCCCTTTCTTTTTAGGGACCAAAGGGCCCAAATTTTCTTTCATCCCCATTTGGGAAAGGTCATTTTCTGAAATTTATACTGTTTTTCCCCCGCACGCAGCTTAACCCCAGGGTTTAAAACGGGAAAATTAATACACATGAATTTTGGGGGTTTTAAACCCTTTAAAAAAGTAAAAATCCTAATTTTCACTAAGAGCCAGCATCATAACAAATAGTCCCCGTCCAAACAATTGGGGGGGCATCAAAATTTTTCAACCCTAAATAAAGCCTAGGGGGCCCCCCCAGGGTTTTGTACAAAAAAGGCATGTTTTTTTTAATCAAGCCAAAGGGTTTTTTGGCCCGGACTTAAAAAGACAACAGAACTTTTTTCCCTAAAGTTGTCCCAAAGGGCCCCATTTACACTCGACAAAAAACGGATGTTCCTTAGGGGTCTCCCGTAACCCATTGTGAAGAAAATTTTCTCTGGGAAAAAGTTTTGAGGCCAATGCTAAGCTGATGCAAGTGGGTCTTGCCTTTGGGGGTCTAAAAAAAAGGGGGTGTCCTTCAAGTGGAAAACCCCAAAAATAAATAACCGCACAGACGGGGTCAAAAAATTTAATTTAAGTTTAAATTTAAAAAGTTGGTGAAGTATCAGACGGCCTGGAAGTGCCCAAGTTGATGATGATCAGATCTTGGCTTATACACATGGGAAAAAAGTGGGAAAAAAACCAAGGGGCTTTCTAAAAATGGATGAAAAGGGGAAATCTGGAAAAAAGCAACACTAATTGTTTATTAAAAAAAAAATTATTTTTCCCGGGTTTTGTCCCCCCTTACAAGTACCCAGCACAGGCCACCCTCCAAATTTCCCCCCTTTTGGGTCCCGAAGGGAAAAGTTTTCTATGTCAAAAATTTTACAGAAAATTTGGGTAAAGGAACCCCCCCTTTTGTGTCATGCACTGCCCCCGTAGTTTGTGCCTGGAGTGGCCCTTTAATTGTGTAGTTTTGTAAAAAGACTGCATATAAGCCATTTGTATAAACTATTGGATTTCTACAAATTTTGGGTTTTTTAAATTTGAAGGGGTTTTTCCCCAATTCCCCCTGTTTAGAAAAGGCCCATCCCTGACAGCAACGGCTGCAGGGAACAAAGAGCCGGCCACGCACTGTATATATGAAAGTTGCCAAACCTTTCTTATCCTGATTCTGGGAGATTTCAGCCCTGCGCCAAGGAATATCTATCTGGGAATACCCTTTTTGGATAAATTTGCTTAAAGGGGTTTTTTCCCCTGGGTCTAAAAGTTGACGTGGGATCCCCCAAAATGGGTATTTAAACACTTTTCTAAAATATGTGTTACAAACAAGGTAAACCTGTGAGGTACAGCCTTTACTAAAATGCCCTTAGTTTTTCCCGATGTTTCAATTTTGGGTACACCCGGAGGCCCAACAGGGGGCAAAATCTGGCACCGCTTGGTTGGGTTTTTCACTTCTTATCAAAGGCAGGGGCACATAACAAGCTTTGAAGGGGGTGGGGGAAAAAAGCATGGGGTTTTGGGATAAAAAGAAAACAAGGGTTTTAATGTAAATTTTCTTGTAAACATGCAGAAGCTCCCCCGGGTTCCCCCTCAGCCTTCCCCCCCCGCAGGGATTTGTGAAGAACAAAAGAACGTTTTCCCCGCCCTTTGGGGAATTTTTCTTTCTCCCCCTGAAGATAAGAAGGAAAAACAAACCCCTAGAGCTTGAGCACAATACAGTTACCCCTTGGATTAGCCAAACAAAGTTTACTCAACTACAGAGAGAGTATCAGCCCCCAGGGGTGTGCATGGGAAAGGGGGAGTTTATGGGGAAAACAAGGGAAGGGGGCACTTGTTTTTTTTTTAAAAACAGAAACACAACGCCCCTTTTTTCTTTAGATCCAAAGGGTTTTAGCCCCGTTTTTGGGAAAAGGGAAATCAGTTTTTTTGGGGAAAACCCTATTTAAGTCCCCAAACCCTTTTTTAAACCAAAATTTTTTCCCGCAGTTTTGAAAAAAAAAAAAGGAGTGTTTTTCAATTTGACATTTCATGGCTCCTCTGTTCACTTCTATGAGAGTTTTGATTGCAGCTGAGCACATTTGCTCTATTTTTCTAGTCACTTGTGCAGACTCAGGATGCCCTATGGAAAACACAAGATGGGAACACCCCTTTAAAGTGCATCTAATATTCCAAATAAATTTTTATAAAATGTTGTGTGAGTACTTAGATAATAACATTATTTCCAGCCACAGTGTTACATGATCAGTTTTTTAGCCCGCTCTCCCCCCTGCAAAACTCCTTCTCCCAATTGTCATTTTAATTTTTACCGTTGGAATGAATGGGCCAGTAAACCCGCTATGAGCCCCCACATCAGGGTCCCTGGGACCCTGTCACCCAGAACACAGTTCCCCGGGACTGTACCTGCTATGATGGTCCTTTAAATCATAGCAAATGGGACCCTGTCACCCCGCACACAGTCCCTTCGTACCTCTTTATATGCTCCCCACATCAGGAGCAAATGCACCTGCCCCCCAGCACACGTCCCTTTCGTTCCTGCTAGATGTCCCCACACTCAGGAGCCCTGCACCCGGGACCCAGAAACAGTAAAAGTACAGTACCCTGCCTTTATGCTCCTCAAAACTCAGGAGCACTTCACCCGTCCAAACCCAGCACACAGTCCATACAGGCCTGCTATGATGCTCCCCCCACTCAGGAGCACTGCACCCTGTCACCTAGCACACAGTCCCATACAGTACCTCCTATGATGCTCCCTACAGTCAGGAGCACTGCACCCTGTCACCCAGCACACAGTCCCATACAGTACCTGCTATGATGCTCCCCACACTCAGGAGCACTGCACCCTGTCACCCAGCACACAGTCCCATACAGTACCTGCTATGATGCTCCCCACACTCAGGAGCACTGCACCCTGCACCCAGCACACAGTAACGTACAGTACCTGCTATGATGCTCCTCACACTCAGGAGCACTTTACCCTGTCACCCAGCACACAGTCCCATACAGCGCCTGCTATGATGCTCCCCACACTCAGGAGCACTGCACCCTGTCACCTAGCACACAGTCCCATACAGTACCTCCTATGATGCTCCCTACATTCAGGAGCACTGCACCCTGTCACCCAGCACACAGTTCCATACAGTACCTGCTATGATGCTCCTCACACTCAGGAGCACTGCACCCTGTCACCCAGCACACAGTTCCATACAGTACCTGCTATGATGCTCCCCACACTCAGGAGCACTGCACCTGTCACCCAGCACACAGACACATACAGTACCTGCTATGATGCTCCCCACACTCAGGAGCACTGCACCCTGTCACCCAGCACACTGTCCCATTTAGTGTACTGGATGAGTGGCACATGTTCTCTCATCCTAAATACTGTTATGAATCATCTGTTTCTTTATGAGTAATGACAGCCTGTCTGCAGACCCCCCTATCATATAGCAGAAGAAGAGCGATTAGGTTATTATAACTAAGACTTTATACAGAGCTGCTCTCAATCAAGTTGTGGTGTAAGATTGTCTGAAAAATAAATTCTAGGAAGAAGAAAAAAGACATGGCCTGCACATCCACTTACCATACGTTGATCTATTGCTTTTCAGCAAAAATATTTTGGAACATGAGGTTCTTCGTATACTTGCCACTTCACGGCGACCTCTATAAAGTGGGTCTCTGCACTATGGTGTAGCACCGCATGGCGTCCAATGCTGCAGCTACCGCCACACCGATGAGGGGACCAACCCAGTGGGCGAACAACACCACTGCCACCAGACCTAGCACCTCGGCACTTGGTCTCACCAACCCACAGGTACCTCAACACAGTAACAATTGCCACCACACAGTACTACAACAAAAAGAAAGGGTCACAATCACTCACCTTTCCATGGACTCCCACCAACAGACTTAAAAAAGGGATGACATTGATTCATACTACTCCTAACACCTGGGTCACATGGGGAAAAGTTCTGGTCCAAGACAAAAGCTACAAAAAGAGGTGACAGACTATAATAATACAACCCAGGAAGAAGAAGAAAGACATAGACCGCACATCCACTTACCATGCATTGATCTATTGCTTGTTTGATCAAAAAGTACACTAAGAACCTCATGTTCATTTTTGAAAATATTTTTGCTTAGAAGCAAAAGATCTATGTATGGTAAGTGGATGTGTGGTCCATGTCTTTTTCTCTCTTCCTGGATTGCCTAAAAATATCTCTTCTTTGGAGTATGGTATGTGTGTGCAAGCGCCCAATATGCACACTTTCTCTGGAGCTGTGTAGTCTGATCTCTCAGTGAGAAGCTACAGTATATGACTTCCATATCTCATAGTTGGTGTGGTTTTTCAGTGAGATTCTGATCAGTGATACAAATGGCAATAGCCAGGTATAGAGGGCATGACCCTGTAAAAGCATTAATTTTTCTGTAACAAAGTAGTACTAAATTTTTTTTCTTCTTTGTATACATTACTGATTTGTGGAAAATAAACCTAGAGGTATACCTTAACAATATAGTATTTCAGAAATTATTCTTATCACTAAATGATCCAAGGTAGCTCCATTACATTTAGTCAGTGATCTACTGACCTATTTGATTTGAAATAATATGTATGGTTCCAACCTGTGACCTCTAATTAGAGCCCATAGCTGAACTTGGTACGAATTACAAAGTTTAATATAATACAATTGTTAGCCTTATAACAAATAAAAAGATAGTCCTGGAGAACCTCTTTAATGTAGTGAGCAAGCCTGAAGCAGAGGGTATAAATATCTTTTAGTTGAGTTTTAGTGTGTGTTCAAATCCTAAAGCAAGGTGTACAGCTATGAACCAATGGCGGCTAAGAACGAGCTCCTTTCCTCCGCCTCAGATCCTGGAAAAGAACAGGAAGACAAAGAGGGCGTAAGACAGAAGGACTATATTTACTATTTTGCCATTGGCAAACTCAAACTCTATCAGTTCTCTATCTGTAAAACACTAAAATTAACTTTTATTATGTATAACTCTTAACCTCTATACACACTATTTAAAAACCTGATTTCTAACCTCACCATTTAACCCTTTCTACTTCTGAAATAGGAATAGCTCCTTTTCTATTATCAAGTTTGGTGGAGCACCACCTACCACCAGGAAAGCCTTATATATACAGCAATTTACTAGCTCCAGTAAGGGATCCCAAGCCTCCCACTTGGACAGTTGTCCCTAATCTCATGGACACAAAACAAATAAGGCCCCCTTGTGACACCGTCTGCAGCGGGTGACACTTCTAGACAGAGGTGAGAAATCACAATTTAAAATGTGATGCCAGACCTCCCCGACATGTTTTGGAGACTATAAGACAGAAGGAGACCTGCTAGTGGAAAGGTGGCAGTGCATGAAGTATATGTGTGTGAGAAGAGACCTCGTGGTAGTTGATGTGAAGAAGCTTAGGGACTATCTCAACACTTCAGACTTCTTCCAATTCATTTGGGGTTAGAGAGTAGAACTCCTTCATCACGTGTTAAAACTCTGGGATTTGGGTTAATGTGCCACCTGTGCAACACGCTGCTTGGAGTGATTGCAAAGTTATTTCTGAGAGGCCTGGTCTTCAGTAGGTCTTCTAGATTTAATTAAATAAACTGTATTTTACTGCACCCATTCGCCTCCTGTCGATTATTCTGCATCAACATCAAGGACACCTCAACTACCCTCAAGAAGGGGAGACCTAGTCACAGAGAGTGTCCCAGGGGAACACTGGAGAAACACCACCTATTTCCATCCAAGCCGACCCCCTCTTCATTGTAGTGATCTAGGGTAGCATGGGAGGATTGGGTAAGAACCATCATGACCATAGCATCCACTACTATCCCCATCCTCTCCTCTCTCACCTCTTGGACACTGCACATACATGCAAATTGCTTACTTTTTTAGATCCTATTCTCTACAAGCTTATTCTTGAAGCGTTCCTGGAAAATCATGAACTGATGTAACCAACAGTGAGGAGACAAGAATAACATCAAGAAATCATAATGGTTTCATCTTTCATCAACAGACTGGATCTTGAGTCTTCCAACAGTAACATAATGGGAACAATAGATGGAACAGTGATATTAAACTCTAGAGAGGGTTTTGTAATGTTATAGTGACATCACATATAAACACAGTCATTGCCAGAAACCACAATCTGTTCCTCATAAGACACTGATCTGTTTACATAGGGCAGTGTATGAAACAAGCTCGGCTACCTACTACAATCAAAGTTGTCGAGAGCTGATCTGGTTTGAGCATCAATCTCAGAAGGTTGAAGCATCTGGTTTTTATTGTAAAATCTCTAACAAAGTCCTCCTCACCTACCATAAGAATGGGGCCATTGGAGACTTTGGTCCAGAGACAAGGGCCTAAAGGTGACTGCTACCTCTGCATCCCTTACAGCCATGCCCCAGCCAGTGCAATTTACAGTGAGTCGCAAAAGGATTCCTACCCCTAGAATTGCTCCTCATTTTTAAATGTTACAGCCCCAAACGTAAATATATTTGATATTTTATTTGATGGAACAACACAAGTTAGCAAGTATTTATGAAGTGTAAAGAAAATGATACATGCTTTTCCAAATTTTTGTAAATTTAAAAACTGAAAAGTGTGGTGTACATATGTATTCAGCCCCCTGTGCTCTGATACTCCTAAATAATTTCAAGTGTCACCAATTGCCTTTAGAGGTCACCTAATTACTAAATCTGTATGTAATTTATTCTCAGAATAACTACAGCTGTTTTTTGAAGGCCTCAGAGGTTTGTTAGAGTATATTAATCAACAAACAGATTCATGAAAACCATGGAGCATACCAGGCATCTCAAGCATAAAGTTGTGGCAAAGTGTATTGCAGGATTAGGTTAAAAAAAAAATTGCCCAAACTCTGAACATCTCCCAGAGCACTGTTCAATCCATCATTCCTTAAATTGAAGGAGTGTTGCACAACTTCTAACCTACCCAGACATGGCCATTGATCCGAACGGCAGTCTAGAGCACTAATTAGAGGAGCAGCCAATGAGGCCCAGGGTTACTCTGGAGGAGCTGCAGAGATCCACAGCTCAGGAGGAAGAATATGTCCACATGACAACTATTAGTCGGGGAGGAGTGACAAGAAGAAAGAATTTTTTAAAACAAGCCATAAAAAGTCCCATTTGCAGTTTGCAACAAGCTTTGTAGGGAACACAGCAAGCATTTGTTAGAAGGGTCTCTGGTCAGATGAGACCTAAATGCCATACGTTATGTGTGGAGTAAAGCCAACACTGCACATCACCCTGAAAACACCATCCCCACCTTGAAGCATGATGGGGGCAGTATGCTCAAAGTTGGGAAGCTGCTCAGAGTTAATGGGAAGATGGATGGAGTTAAATACAGGGCAATACTGGAGGAAAACCTGTGAGAGGCTGCAGAAGATTTGAGACTAGGGAGTGGATTGTTTCATTTGAAAACATTTGAAAAGCAGGTATCATTTTCCTTACACTTCACAAATGCTTGATTTGTACTAAAGTCTGCAGGCAGGAAACAAAGATAACCTGTCGCCCCTCTTCTGTGATTACCGTTACTGGCTTCTATTCACTTTTAAACTAAAGACTGGCAGGTGTGAATGCCCTCACTATGATGAGGTCAGGTTGTTCTCTGCTAAGGTCACTACCACTAAAGGGGAGTGTTCCTGAGCTGAGCCTGGCTTCAGCATATCCACTGAGTGATGACAAAACTATGGGAAAGGTGAAATTCAAAATTTGAACATTTGAATTTCTAGGGGAACATGTATGACCTGGGCTGCACAAGAAGTCTGGAGTTTTTTCAGCCCGAGATCTAGCGCAGCCCTGTTCGCTATATTTTTTAAACAGCCGCACACCAATATCAGGGTCCTTACAGAGCATCCGCGGCACTTTGTAATGTGCCTGATTTCGGAAGGCGTATGGGAGGCGTGGCAATACAACCATATGAAGCTGCAGATATATAGCTTCAGTACAGCAACTTCAGGCGCATTACTGCTTGAACAGATAACCACTTTAAAAGTGGTTTACCTGAGCCAGAACTGTCGTTTCTGTGCTAGAATGCACCTAATTTATGACCCACAGTAGAACAGGTTCATAGATTCAGGCGCATTCTACACTGTTATTATGTGCAATAAAATTGGCATCTAAGCGCCAAAAATCATACATGTTGCCCCTAATGTTTGTTTTTTAATATTGTTGGAGATATTCTTAGACTTCTTTTACTGTACTTTTAGTTCTGCTACAAGAATTTCACATGCAATTGCTTGTATAATACTCTGCAATACTTGTGTTTTGCAGAGTATTGTGTATGATTATGTTTTCTTATAAAGCCCTTATGCTAGCAAGACCTAATAGGAATACTAAGATAACTGATCTAGGAGCCAACTATCTATCTATCTATCTATCTATCTATCTATCTATCTATCTATTTACAGTTGAAACCAGAAGTTTACATACACTATATAAAAAGAGACGTATGTATGTTTTGCTCACTATCTGACATGAAATCAGAATAAACTTTCCCCGTTTTAGGTGAATTAGGAACCAAAATTATTTATATTTGCCAAATGTCAGAATAATGAGAGAGCATGTTTTAACACATTTTTATTACTTTCTGCAAAGTCAAAAGTTTACATACACTAGGATTACTATGCCTTTAAACAATTCCGGACAGCCCATATGATGATGCCATGTCTTTGGAAGCTTCTGGTAGGTTTATTGGCAACATCTGAGTTAATTAGATTCACCACTGTGGATGTATTTTATTGCACACCAATCACACTGCTTCTGTGTGTAACATCATGGGAAAGTCTAAAGAAATCAGCCAACATATCAGGAAGAGAATTGTAGACTTGCACAAGTCTGGATCATCCTTTGGTGCAATTTCCAAATACCTGAAGGTGCCTCGTTCATCTGTATAAACAATTATACTCATGTACAAACAAGATGGGAATGTCCAGCCATCATACCACTCATGAAGGAGACGGGTTCTGTGTCTCAGAGATGAAAGTGCTTTGGTCCGACATGTGCATATCAACCCAAGAAAAAAAGCAAAAGACCTTGTGAAGATGCTGGCGGAAGCTGGTAAGGTTGTGTCATTATCCATAGTGAAACGAGTACTGTATCAACATGGGCTGAAAGGCCACTCTGCCAGCAAGAAGCCATTACTCCAAAAGAAAAATAGAAAAGCCAGATTAATGTTCACAAATGCAAACAGAAACAAAGGCCTACATTTTTGGAGACATGGCTTGTGGTCTGACGAAACTAAAATTTAACTGTTTGGCCAAAATGATCATCATTGTGTTTGGAGGAAAAAGGGAGAAGCTTGGAAGCCTAATAACATCATCCCAATTATGAAACACGGTGGTGGCAGCATCATGTTGTGGGGTTTTTTTGCTGTAGGAGGGACTGGTGTACTTCACAAAATAGATGACATCATGAGGAAAGAAGATTATGTGGCACAACTGAAGCAACATCTCAAAACATCAGCCAGGAAGTTAAAGCTTTGGGTGGAAATGGGTCTTCCAAATGGACAATGACCCAAAGCTACTGTCAAACTGGTTACAAAGTGGCTTAAGGACAACCAAGTCAATGTTTTGGAGTGGCCATCACAAAGCCCTGATCTCAATCCTATTGGAAATTTATGGGCAAAGCTGAAAAGGCAGGTGCGAGCAAGATGACCTACAAACATCTCTCAGTTACACCAGTTCTGTCAGGAGGAATGGGCCAAAATTCCTACCAACTATTGTGAGAAGCTTGTGGAAGGATCCAGAACGTTTGAACCAAGTCCTACAGTTTAACGGCAACACTACCAAATACTAATGAAATGTATAGAAACTTTTGACTTTGCAGAAAATAATAAAAATGCCTTAAAAATCTCTCTCATTATTCTGGCATTTGGCAAATATAAAATAATTTTGGTTCCTAATTGACCTTAAACAGGGAAGGTTTATTCTGATTTCATGTCAGATAGTGAGAAAAACCTGCAGACGGGGCTTTTTATATTGTGTATGGAAACTTCTAGTTTCAAGTGTATCTATTAATCTATTTATCTATCTCTCTGTCTCTGTCAATCAATCAATCTATCTATTTATTGATCTATATTTATCTTTCTATTTGTATTTCTATCTATATATCTGTATCTATCTAGCTTTCTATTTATCTATATATCTGCATCTTTCTCTTTCCTATCTATCTATCTATCTATCTATCTATCTATCTATCTATCTATCTATCTATCTATCATATATCTATCTATCTATCTATCTATCTATCTCATATCTATCTATCTATCTATCTATCTCATATCTATCTATCTAGCTCATATCTATCTCATGTCTATCTATCTCATGTCTATCTATCTCATATCTATCTATCTCTGTCTATCTACTTCTCTAACTATCTCATTTCTATACCATATCTGTGAATCTGTCTATCTCTCTCAAGACATGCATGGATAAAAAACAAGCAATAATAATTATAAAAATATAAAACATATAGTTGGACACAATGACTATAATCTTGGCTTCTCTCCCTATGGGCAGACAATCTCTCTAGATGTTATGTGTGGTACAGGCAGCAGATCCCAGATGTCCTCAGACATGACACCCAAGTGCATGAGGTGAATGGGGAGGAGGATTGTGTTTTTAATGAAAACTTCTTGGGTTAAGATAAATGACTGTTATGAGAAGGAGCACTCCAGTCACTTTCGAGCCGTGAAGATTGTATTCATTAAGAACATCTATCTGTTCTCTAGTAATTCAATACTATAAGTTCAACCAACAAAGACGGAATAATTTGACTCTTAAAAGGAGGGTCATGTGACTCCCTAATTCCCTGGAAATAATTATACCCTGGTTTCAATTGTCTGAAGTTCCAATTTCCTGTTTACAACAATAGTAGTTAATGAAATCAAAGAGCCTGGGGCCTGAGTGGGTTTTTCTGAATTATTGTGCACACTTATATGAATAGTTTTGGTTTATTTTAGTTCACGGTTTATTAAAAAAAATATCCAGTTGCACAATTGTTAAACGAACATCGTAGCCCTGAATGTAAGCACCATGCACAAGACTGTGGCTTCCCTGTAACACTATCAGTAAGGTACCAATTAAAGTGTGGAGGTCTGGAGGATGAGGATGGTAGAAGTCCTGTTATGCAACCACCTGTCCTCACTCACTGTGTGATGTAGCAGAGCTCAATTTTATCATTTTACCCCTTTGGGACTGGGCCTACTATGGTATCAAAGGAGTGTTCTCACTATGCTGTATCACAGAGCCTGCTCTTCGCAGCCAGCTTCAGGCTCCCACTTCCTGTTCAGGTTGTGGGTAGTTCTACAGTTTCAGGCTTCTACTTCCTATTCAGGCTGTAGGTGGTTCTACATGTTCAGGCTCCCACTTCCTGTTCAGCCTGTGGGCAGCTCTACATATTCAGGCTCCCACTTTCTATTCAGGCTGTGGGTTGTTCTACAGGTTCACGCTCCCAATTCTTGTTCAGGTTGTGGGCAGTTTTACAGCTTCAGGCTCCCCCTTCCTGTTTAGGCTGTTGGCAGTTCTACAGCTTCAGGCTCCCACTTCCTGTTCAGGCTGTGGGTGGTTTTACAGCTTAACACTCCCACTTCCTGTTCAGGCTATGGACAGTTCAACATGTTCAGGCTCCCACTTCCTGTTAAGGCTGAGGGTGGTTCTACAGCTTCAGGCTCCTATTTCCTATTCAAGCTATGGGGCAGTTCTACAGTTTCAGACTCCCACTTCCTGTTCAGGCTGTGGGCGGATCTACAGTTTAAGGCTCCCACTTCATGTTCAGGCTGTGGGGGGTTTTACAGTTTCAGGCTCCCATTTCCTGTTCAGGCTGTGGGGGGTTTTACAGCTTCAGGCTACCTTCAGGCAGTAGTTTTAAACTGGCCTCAGCAAGTTTTATTCCTCAGTAGGTTACAGTACACCAGAAAACAAAATAATCAAAAACCCAGCCATCCACTAACAACACAAGACTAGACTTCCTCACTATCGTGGTCTGGACCTCTATCGCCCTGCACCACCAATACACAGCTCTGTACACACTACAGGCACCCCTAAAGCCAGGGGGTAAGAGCCTCCTCCTTGGATCAAGCGTTGTTCCTTATTCCAGATAGCCAACCACATGCCCTCTTTTTTATTTGTAGAGCCATATTTTTTGCGGGATGAGTTGACATTTTCATTGGTATCATCTTTGGGGGAACGAGGCTTTTTGATCAGATGAAGAAAATTCTGCAATCATAGTAGTGTTTTTTAATTGTTTTTATAACAACGCTTACCGTGCAGTATCCGTGACAAGTTAGTTTTACTCCCTGGATCAAGCCAATTATGACGATACCCAATTTATATAGTTTTTTTTATGTTGAAGTGTTTTTATTGTGTAAAGCAAAATTTATGCATCACTATCTTCTTTTATTTTCCATATACAGAGCTGTGTAAGGGCTTTTTTTTGCAGAATGAACTGACATTTTACTTGGCACCACTTTGGCATTTATATGCGTTTTTGATCACTTTTTATTCCATTTTATGAGCTGAGGGATGAACAAAAATCACAATTCTGGGATTTTTTTTTTTTACGCGTTCACCATGCAGGTTAATTAACATGACAGATTTATGTCATGGTTGGAGATAGTGGATCCTCTGGACCACCGCAAGTGATGGCGTAAGCCACACCAGGGAGCGGACTCTAAGTAGGTCCCGGTTTTCACCAGAGCCCGCGGCAAAGCGGGATGGAGTTGCTGCGGCAGGAGTCTACCAGGTCGCTACCCCTGACGTGACTTGCTTGCGGAGGCAGCCGAGGTGTAGCGAGGTACAAAATCGTCAGGCAGGCTCGTAGTCGGGGACAGGCAGAAGGTCAGGGCAGGCGGCTGTGGTTCGTAGTCGTGGACAGGCAGAAGGTCAGGGCAAGCGGCAAGATTCGTGGTCGAAGGACGGAGGCAAACGGTTCGGTACATGGTAATCAGAACAAGGCTAGGAACGCTTTCTCAATAGGCTAAGAGCACTAAAGATCCAGCGAGGTCACTAGGAAGAGGCAGGCTTAAATAGGGGCAGCGACTGGCAATAGCCAATTACTGGTGCACTAGCCCTTTAAATTGAACACTGCCGGACCGCCTGGGGCCGCTGGGCAGCGGGCACGGATGCGCCTTTGACTCGGGACGAGGGTCGCAGGGGCATCCGTGACAATTTATAGGGTAGGTCATTACACAGGCAGCGATACCAAATATGATTACTTTATTTTTTATTCTTGGGGGGTCATAAGCATTGGTAAAGGGGAAAAGGGCGGTGCATGTGCTTTTATTTTATTTTTTGTTTTTGTGTTTCACTTTTTTTTTTTTTACTTTTTCGCACTTTTTTCACTTTTCTCCATAGGGGATTTGTATCCGTGATCTTCAGATCACTGATACAATAGAGATCAATACAGAGCAGAACTGGTCTCTATGACAACTGTCAGTCACCATGCCTGGCAATGCCCACAATGCCTTGTGGGGCATGGTAACACCACAGACAGCAGCATCCAGGCTGTCAGGTACAGACACTGCAGCGCCTTTGCTGCCGCTGCTGCACCGAATACAGGTAGAAGGAGCTAACTCTGCCTTTGCCTTAGCTCCAGTGATCGTGATAGATCGCGACAGCTAAGGGTTAATCACCCACGGCCAGAGTGGTCCCATGGTCTCATGTTGTGATCATGCAGGGCCCCCGCTTGTGACGTACCAGTACATCTTATGTCGGGAAGTGGTTAAAAAAGAACTAGCAGGTCACTTCTTTCACCCCTTCAGGCTGCAGCCTGTACTTGGAGGGTTAAGCCTGAGGGACACCTGCTTGAGAAAGGAGGGGTGGCCATCAAAACATTGGCACCTGGCGGATGGCTGCTTCCATGTTTATTATGCTTGTCCATCGTTACTCGTACTAAGATTTATCTCCTAATGGAATTACAGAGGACTTTATGATCTTCAATAGACCTATCACAGGTTTTTTATATCCATACATGTGAAATTACATGCGAATATTGCCCAAAATTTTTATGGGCTTTGAAAATTTGTCCAAATGATGGTTATACAAAGGAACTGTATGTGATATACAGTTAATCGTTGGAGCAAAGGAGAGAGCCCAACTATATGTGATACACTCTATATAACTTCGGTCGCAAATATATTTTTGAGCTTTATCTAACAGCCAGCCCCCGCCGCATATAGAGCAGGCTCAGGGAGTGAGGCTGCTCCATACTTCCTTCCCGCTGCCATGTTAATTTTACAGCACAAGACAGGAAAGGTTTAAGGGTTGGTGCAACCTAGGGCTGGGACAAGGTATTCTGGTGCCCTAGGGAAACAAGGCATATAGTGCTCCCCAAATGGAGAATTCAGCCCTCTCCATGCCTCCTTGTGCCCCCTTTTCTGCTTGGGATGAAGTGGAACCCTAGGCAGTTGCCTACCTTCGCCTACCCATCGTCCCGGCTCTGGTGCCACCATAGAAATGTATCACCTTTTAAAAGGGTAAATATATGATCGCTGGGGGTCCCTAACTGATCATCTAAAACGGGAACTTTGAAGGCTTTGAAGAGAGCAATGGCCAAACCTGCACTGCTGCTTTATATGAGATTGTTGGAGACAGTTGTGCGCTGCACTCGGCTTTCTTTGTCAGTCCTAAAGACTTTGAATGGAGCAGCAGTGCGAATATTCCACCATTGCTCTGTTCCTAGCTGCCCCTGGTTTTAGCATTCCCAGGGTGAGCAAGGGGTTGGGTTCAAAGTGCTCAGACGTTAATCACCGATCCTATGGATAGATGATTAATATCTATGGTGGCATGAGCCTTTAAACTGGAATCTATGCAGATTTTGAGTTAGAAAACCAGTTGTGGATTGATGTGACCAAAACCCCGGCCAAATCTGCAACATTACAACACAAATCCAATGAAAAAAATCCAAAGGTGTGCTTTAGATTTCTGGTACATGATTTTCAGTGTGAATGAGTTTACTCTCTACTTGTCACGCTGCATGTTGTTATGGTGGACCTACCAAAGGCAGACTAGAGATGCGGATCTTCTGGACCACCAGAAGCGGTGGTATAAGCCACGCCAAGGCGCGGAATCTAAGTAGGTCTGGTTGTCACCAGCGCCCGCCGCAAAGTGGGATGGACTTGCTGCGGCGGATTGCTACCAGGTCGCTACCCCTGACGTGACTTGCTTGCGGTGGCGGCCGAGGTGTGGCGTGGTACAAAATCGTGAAGCAAGCTCGTAGTAAGGGACAGGCAGGAAGGTCAGGCCAGGCGGCAAAGGTTTGTGGTCGCGGAACAGAGGCAAACGGACTAGTACACAAAAAACACACCAGACACTAACGGAACACGTCCTCTCAAGGCACAGGGCACTATCGATCCAGCAGGGACCAAAGGAAACGGCAGGACTTAAATAGGATCAGCGCCCGGTGAAAACCAATCACCGGCGCACTGCCTCTTTAAGTTTAGATGCAGTACCGCACAACAGGTACTGTAACAGGAGCGCGGTGAGGTAAGTGCAGGACAGAGCTGCGAGCGATCTAAATGGAGTGAAGAATCCTAGCTCTACTACTTCACCATCTGAATGTAGGGCAATATCCATCCATGAAGTGTTACTTTATTCAGAATTATTAAAAAAAATGTACATGTCCAGCTCACTTTAATACATGCGTATTATGCTATGCATGTGGCTTCAAATGTTCCAAAATGCCAATACAAAATACAAATACAAAAATAAGTATTTGATACACTAGCGACTTTGCAAGTTTTCCCACCTACAAAGAATGGAGAGGTCTGTAATTTTTATTGTAGGTTTTTTTTTTCAAACCTGGGGAGAGACCAAAATCAAAAACAAAATCCAAAACTCTGACTTCTGAAATTGCAAAAAAAGGGTTTTCCCTGATCAAATTTAAGTTTTTTTTATTTAATGTATCAAAAAATTATTTCATGCAACAAAAAAAAATAATGTAATAAAAGGCCTTCATCCCCCCTTCAACATGTGCTTTTTGGGTCTTGTCCCTTTTGCAGAAAAGCTCCACCAAAGTATAATGTTTCCACCCGTATGCGTCACGATTGGGACGGTGTTCTTGGGGTTGTCCTCATCCTTCTTCTTCATCCAAACACGACGCATGGTTTAACACAAAATAATTTCTTTTTTCAACCTCATCAGACCACATGACCTTCTCCTGCCTCCTCCCGATCCTCCAGATGGTCATTGGTGAACATCAAACGGACCTGGACATGTGCTGCTGTAGCAGGAGGACCTTGCATACCCTACAGGATTTTAACCCCATGAGGGTGTATTTGTGTTACTAACAGTTATCTCGGAATGGGGGTCCCAGCTCATTGGGGTCATTGACCGGGCCTCCCATGTAGTTCGGGGCTGTTTTCCTGACCTCTTAAAAATTCACCCTTTAAACCCCACGGGTGAATCTTGAACGGAGACCCAGCCCCCAAGGAAGATTGACATCTTTTTTTGTTGTTTTTTCCCCTTTTTCAAAATTGCACCAACATTGCTTTTTCTCACCAAGCTGCTGCCAAATTTCCTGTAGCCCACCCCCACCTTGGGGGGGGTTCTACAAATTGCCCAATGGTGTCCTTAGACAGCTTTTTGGGGTCTTGGCCGGGTTTTAGAGGGGGAGTGGATTGAGTTTTGGACAGATATTCTTTTTAACAGGCTTTGAGTTTA
The DNA here is from genome assembly GCA_025379985.1 of Phyllomedusa bahiana. Lineage (NCBI taxonomy): Eukaryota > Metazoa > Chordata > Amphibia > Anura > Hylidae > Phyllomedusa > Phyllomedusa bahiana. The sequence goes on from JAODAL010006156.1 coordinate 130,957, forward strand.
AAAAAGGTGCAATTAACACGGGTGATTATGCAGAGTGGGAGGGTTTCCCTTTAAAAAAAACGGGTCTGTGAGAGCCAGAATTCTTGCTTCGGTCGGTGATCAAAAAAAAATTGCAAATTAACATTTCAAAATCATACAATGTTTTTTTCTGTTTTTTTTTTTTAGATTGTCTCTCAAATTAATGTGTCCCTACAATAAAAATTACAGATTCTCCATTCTTTGTGGGTGGGAAAACTTGCAAAATTGCCAGTGTATCAAATACTTATTTTCCCCACTGTATTTGTCTCCATTATTGACCCAATATTGACACTATCAGAAGACACAGTATAGACATGTACACTCAATGATTGGGATATAGACTTGGACTTGCTTAGTAACAATGCAGAGGATGAGGGACAACAATGCATTAAAAAGGGGTTTTTAAATCGTTTGAGCTGCTCGTGCTGCCCGCTAATTTTTCAAAATTGATTTTTAAAATAGGGGGCGTGTCTCTCCGGTCAGCAGGGGGTGCCCTCTCCCCCCGGGAGGTGTGTCTCCCCTCCCCCTGAAAAAATTTGACACCCTTTCATTTTTTTTTAAAGGGCAGGGGTGAGAAGGTTGTCTGGATTAAAACCACTCGTAGCCCCCCTCCCTGCTTAGTCTCACCCTTGAGGCTCCAAACCCCACAAGCACCTGTCATATGTTTTATTTTACACAAAAAACTAAAAGCCAGCACTGTTAATTCTCTGTTTCCCTTCAGGGGACATGGGGAGAACAAACCCTTTTTCAGAAAAGGGCTCTGCACATTTTGCAATGGGTAGAAAAAATATAGATTTAAACTTTTTTTACAACGAAGGGGTTTGGGATTTTAAAACCCTCAAAAGGGTTTTTTTTTTTTTCCCCCCAAAAATTCCCTACAAAAATTTTTAGGGGAACCAAAAAATAAAATATGTTAATCTCTATAATGAATATATACACAACGGGGGCCTCCCCTAAATCATTTTCCCCCCAGAATATATGCTTTGTTTTCCAGGGGCGTTGTGGGTTCCAAAAAACATTCGGGGCACGGCCCTTTGTTAGCAGCATTTGTAAGGAACAGTCCTGTCTCCAGGGCTTTGGGGGGCTTAGGGGTTTGGGCCCGCATTATCCACCCTTTATGCCATTTAGATTTTCCCGGGGAAAACCAAAAATCTTGGGGGGGAAAAATTTAAACCCCGCCGCTAGTTTCCACAGCAGAACTCTGCTTTTGCCCTCCTTACGGTTTGGTCTCTGGGACAACATCCCCCCACCCTCCCCACCCCCCGGGCCCTACAGCTTTTCCCACTCCTAACCCCTTTTGTGGTTTCAAAATATGGGTTTTGCACCCTCATTTTTTCCCCAAATTTGGGGGAAACAAAAGTCCTCTTATATTTCGGGAAAAAATTTTGGTATATGTGGTGATATATTTTAAACTCTAAATAACACAGTTTTTTTCCCCTTTTTTTTTTCTAATAGCCAAAAATTTTTTCTTTGGGTGCGTTCTGAGGCTCAGGGAATTTTTTGGGTTTGTTTTTTAAATTTAATTTTGCACCCGGGGGGATGAACAAAAAAATTTTTTTTTTTTTAAATTTTTGTAGCCATTTTTCATGGGGGGGGTAAAATATCAGTTTTATAGCAAGGGTTTAATTTCCCACACAGTGATGCCAAAAAATGTTTTATTTTTTTTTAAATTTTTTTATTGACAAGCTTTTTTTTTGGGGAAAAAGGGTTTTTTAGTGTTTTTTTTTTGTTTTTTTTTTTTTCACTTTTTAAATTGGTTGACCACTTTTTTTCAACAGGGCTTTTCTCACTGCAGATGGCCCCTACCCAGCTTTTTTACACACAGGGGCAGGGGGGGTTTTTCAAAATGCAAAAAAAACAGGGAAATATTGGACATGTGCATATACTGTTCCTGTGTGTTAATTCCCGTTATAATTTATATACACACACACCCCCTAAATATTAAAATATAAAATAAAATTATATATATATATATATATAATATATTTTTAAAAAAAAAAATATAATATATATTTTAAAAACACACACCCACAAGTACTTTAAAACAGGGGGAGAATATACATGTATAATACTTAACTGGGGGGTTTCATTTGATTTTTAAACGTTCCCCTTTTGAAAATACATGGTTGGGTTGTTTTAAAAAATATATGTAAACTTTAAAAATGGTGTTTTTTGGGATATAAAATATATCTGCAATTTTTACACACAGGAAAAGTATAAACATGTCCAATATTTAAAATGTTTCTTTTTGTATATACTGTCCCTGTGTTAAAGTATATTTCTAAAAATACTGAACCTCTGTGACACAGGCCGTATATGAGTATAGGGCATATGAGGGGGGGGAAGGGCCCCCCATCCTGCCTCAACATACCTTTTGCAGGGCACTGGGGTCTTAGAAGCCCGGGCTGTTTTGGCAGCTCTGGAAGGGCTTGAAAGGGGGAAAACCCGAAGGCCCTTCTCGGGTTTTCCTTTGTGTTTGGGGGCCCACGATCTGCGGGAGGAGTCGGGGGGGAACCTTTTGGGGGTAGGTGCTGTACTCCGGGGGGGGGTGCAGGGGGCACAGAAAGGGGGGGCTGCCTCACTGAGTGCTGAGGGCCCCGGGGGGGGGAGTTCTCACTGCAGGGAGCAGAGAGAGGGGGAGACAAATCATTCGGGGCGAAAAAAGGGTTTACATCCGGGGGGCTTTCCCCAAAGGGTACTGCCTTGCGATGCCCCCCGATTGTATCCCTTTTTTGGAAGGCTTGGTGTGAAAGCAAGGATGGGACATATATAGGGGGGCTTTGTGTGTGTAAAATGAAAAAAATTTTAGATAACACATATATTTTCATAACTTTTCATATGTGTATAAATTTTAAATAAAAAAAACAAAACACTACTGATAGGAATTGAACTCCCAACCTCTATCTTGTAGGGTTAATCACCTAAGCACTACTCTATACCAGGAGCTCATACAGATGCAGTGTTGAATCCTTATGTTATACAATACAGGTGATGATGTCATAAGGAGGCGGGGCTTGCATTCGATCTGAGGAACAGAACGCCTTCTTTTCCAAGTAGCAGCTTAAAGGGGATGTATCGCTTCCTTACTTCGGCTGATTCACACTGCTCTGAGCTTCTCAACTCTGTGAATGCAGGGGCGTTTCTTCCCCTCCCAGCTGGATGACATCATCCCCCCTTCACTGCTGGCCTGAGACTCCCCCCCTCCCCTCTGTCCACATATCACTGTGTCTCTCTCTATGCAGTCTTATTTTATAAGAGCTGTATACATACCTCAGGCTGCATTCAATCTAATCTGAGCACTGATCTCTCACAGCTGGAGATGTATTACAGCTTTCTAAGAACGGCACAGATCTGCGTGTATGCAGGAGAGTTAGGCACAGGGTCAAAACTGTCATGTTTTCTCATTGTACATTCTGCTGCAGTCTGTTTCTGCTAGGTGTGGAGACAGAAAAATGCTATGGCCCCTAACTCTGAGTCAGACACACAGCTCTGTGAATCGACCAGGGGCTGTACAGAATGTAAATGAGCTCTTCAGCTAGTGATTGCAAGGAGGATCAGGGGGATTAGACCCACACTGGATATCAGTGTAAACTAAAAACACAAGATAAGGGACACTGTGAGAACAAGGCAGCTTTGCTAATGACATCCAATTGCAAAGTTGCTTGTTTTCACTGTCCCCTTATTCTGAAGACCATTTAATGAAACGATAACACCCCTTTAAGGACTGGACCTGTGAGGAGGTGAATCAACCTCTTGGCAAAAGCCCCTTAAACAGGCAGTAATTGCCCAGAACATTGACCCTAAAGCTGAGAGATGTACATAGAGGCAGCAGACTCTGGTTTCACTATCAATTTTAACAGCTCAGAGGGGAGTAAACACAGAGTGTGCAGGCAGCCAATCACAGTGCAGGGGGTGTGGCCGGGGCGTTTCCTGTCTGGGGGCGTATCCCAACAGGCTGAATGAAATGTCAGCCAGCCAAACACAGTGCAGGGGGCGTGTCTAGGGTGCCAGAATCGACCAAGGGGCGTTCTGACCCAGCAACAGCAGAAATAAGACAGTTTTACAGAGATGCTTATATCTGCTAAACCAAGTGACAGAGGTAATGCAACCCAATTACAAAAGTGCTTATTTTTACTGTCCCTATAATCTGAGACATGATCTTTGTAACGATAAAACCCCTTTAAGTAACAAAAGGGTCAAGATCTATCACGTTTAGGCCTTTTTCCAGAATCTCTGCCGTTGAAAGCCATGGTGGTGGTGGTGGTGGTGCCAAAGTGCCACTTTATTCCCTATGTAAGTATTCATGAACCTCCACATGTTATAGCCATCTAAAACTCAAGTGTTTGACCACAAGTCCAGAAGACACAGTAGAACTCTATGCTCCAACAGCAGTAACTATAGAAATTCTCCAATATGGTAGAACTGCCCATCTCTAGAAGATAGTGAAGATCCATCTTATGCTAAGAGACCATAATAGATAATTACATTATTCTTTCCCTAAAGGGTTTTCTCACTAGTTTCACAGAGCTACAGACTCGCACTTGCTGGTCAGATTTTGGGTGGTTCTATAACAGTTTTGATATATTGGCTCTATTGCTGATATTTATAAGCTGTAATGCACAAGGCTAGAGAGCACTAAAGTGTTAAAGGGGTTTTGCCATGACCTAATGTTGACGTGGGATCCTCTAAAACTGGTATTTAATCACTTTTATAAATATATATGATTAAAAAATGTGTAGCCTGTGATTGCTGCAGCCTGGCTTAGATCCCCTTAGTTTCCTGACTGTTTACTTTAACTATGACCAGGAGCTGATCTGGCCGCGCTTGCGTTTTTTGCACTTCTTATCTGACAGCAGGGCACAGCTTTGAAGGGAGTGGGGAGAACAAAGCAGTGCTTCTGGGCATGTACACTAGCTGTGCTCTGTGTCAGAGCCTGTGTCTGCTGTATAGAGAATCCGCTAGTTGCAATGTAATTATCAGTCAGCTCTGTGCTCAGTCCCTCTGCCTCCCCCTTGCAGTAATCGCTCCCTGTATGTTTACTTATATAATTACAGTACAGCCATTCTGTCCCTCCTACCCTCCTCCCTCCCCCTGCAGCAATTCCTGCTGGGATCTTATCTTCTCTCCTGAGCAGATAAGAGGGAGAACACAAAACCTGTAGAGCTTGTGCACAATACAGTTATCCTCTGTGGTTTAGCCAAATAACATGTTTGCTCAACTACAGAGACTGAATATGGGAGGTGGTACGATGACATCGTGGAGGTGGAAGTTGTTTTTTTTAAACACAGGAACACAACGCCCCTTTTTCAAGACTTAAGAGTACTGTGTCAGCCTGTTAG